>OMPJ01042328.1:0-25213 GCA_900312935.1 Carapus acus
GTCTCAAGTCAAGTCAATTTAATTTTTATAGCACCAAATCATAACAGAAGTTATCTCTAGGTGCTTTACAAAATGGAGGAGGTAATACTCCTCAGCATGTAGTCAACAGTCAAAATCTATGGGATGGACACACAGAGACCCAACATGTCTCCTATTGGCAACAGTGGCGAGGACAAACTTCTTCTAAAGGGAAGAAACCTCAGGCAGGCCAGGCTGCAGGTGGGCAGCCAACTGCCTTAAGCAATTGGGTTGAAAGAGACAGGGGATGAGAATAAGAATCATTTATTGTCGCTGTGACCCTGTTTCCAACATCATTGTGAAAATATGTTGAGCAGCTCCACATTATGATTATAGCAGAAAGTAGAAGAAATTCCAGTGGTCACAGAGGGCAAGGAGAGAGAGACAGGTGTAGGGAAGCACAGCAGTAGGAGCAGGACCCAGATGTTTGGAGGTCCATCATCACTAGTGCTGTTAAAGCTGCTGGACGGTCTTAGCTGTTGAGTTATGACCACGACTCCGTGTTTATCTGAAAATAATAACGTAAACTCTTTCATAATGACACGCTTGGGTTGTCTGCTGTCGCTTTTACTGCCGAGGACTGGTCGAATTCTGACTAGCACGTAAATCTTTTTCGGTGTTTTGGGGTAGTCACAGTGGATTGTGGGTGTCCACCTTTTCTTCAGCCTCATATCCTCAAATGTTACACCAACCATCCTTTCGTCCTCTACCACATCGATAAATATACTCATTTTCTTTACCTCTAAACTAGCAGCCCTATCTCCAATGTCCTTTATCCAATATATCCATTATTTCTCCTCTGCACGTGTTCCCCAGCAAATGTGCCCACATGTCTGAGTAATCTTGCCTTTCTGTCATATTTCAAACTGAAACTGCTTGACGTCCGTTGTTCCCCTTGTGTGCACAGTCACTTTATCAGACCTACACAACTAGTGGCCTACATGAAATTTTCAGTGGCCCACAAGAGATTCAATTCAATTCAATTCAATTCAATTCAATTCAATTCAATTCAATTCAATTCAGTTCAGTTCAGTTCAATCTGTATAGTGCCAGGTTATGTCAAGGCGCTCTCCAAGATGGAGCAGATGTTTTCATATGAAAAAGATGCCCCCCGACCTCCTCCTCCCCTGTGACCCCCTTGCTTTTTTAGTCACAGACCTGCAATCAGTCAGTCCTCTGTAAGGAAAGCCCTGCACTATATAGCCCTGGCCTATATGAAACTCATAGTCTTTATGCAGTACCATCAGGAAACAAGGAATGGCAGCGCGCTGCACCTGCAACTGTAATGTGAATCACTTCATTGCGAGAACAGTTCGCCCAAAGAACTGTGCATTACGAGACAGAAACAGAAAAATTGCACTGCACCATAATGGCTAATGGCCGCTCTCTAATTACCGCTCTAGTACTTGTCAGGCACCACTGACAGAAAAATGCTCCTCCTGACCACGACGGCGGGAGCCTCGCTCACTGGAATGATGAGGTCATGGACATACAGTAAATGATGAGTAAAGAGCAGCAGAAGCAAGAAAGAGCAGCAAAAGAGCAGACAAGCAGTATAGAAGTGCTGATGCTTTCATAGCGATGCATGCAATGTCAGAACTTAAAGTGTTGATTTCATTAATCACTATTAAAACGTGGACTATTTTGTCCTCTCTGGCTTCCTCTCTCCTCCCGTAGTTGTTTTCTGAAACCAACACATTGGATTTACATTTTCTGGCCTAACATTGCACTTGAATGAATCAGAATAAAGGTCTTGAAGGAATTCTATGTCTCTCCTTCATTGTATTTAAAATCCACATTGTCATGTACGAATTGCTCTGCATTACTTGCAGTAATATCTGGTAACATTCCCACCCCATCTTCACTACTATTTCTATTATGTCGTTATTTATACGGATATTTATAATGTTTATGCCGAAATTTATAATGTATATATTGTGTGTTTATATTTTTCTGTATATAGAAACTCTCTTTCTTCTTCTTCTTTCTTTACTTGAACCATTTGCACCGGAATGCAGCACCTTAATTTCATGACACAATTCAATTGCTGTATTGACAATAAAAGATTCCTGATTCCCGATTCCTGATAAAATAATGGGACCGTAAACGTGATTAGAAATGTGATGGACAGAAACTTCAACATAAATCACCATTCAAAAATGATTGCACCACAGAAATTTAAGCAATTTAAACTTTTTACATTGCATTACATTATATCACAAATTTGGTCTTGGCTTCATTACATAAGACATTGCACTCCAAGTGCTGCAAGCGTTGTAGTCGCTTCATCCTTCATCATTCACCACGAGAGTTATCTGAAATGTTTATGCAATCATACAAACTTACTTGACGGTTTATGAATATGGTGATGATTTTGTTTTGATTTGATGATTTTTGATGATTGTTGTTTTGTTAGATCATTTGTGAATGATCTGACTGTAATATGATAGGCTTGAGATGAAGATGGTGCATTTTGGATTATACTCAATATTTCTTTCATTTATCATTATGCTGTTTGCATTATTTCATTTCTGCTTTAGTGGCAGATGGTAAAGCAAAACATGGAAGTTCACAGACTATTCCACTCCTCTCATGCTGATATTTGCCCATGTGTGTACACGCCACCCAAGCATATTAATAACGAGCCACTTACTGCTGCACCGAACCAAAAACTGATCCTGTGCAACACATTGAAACAAAACTCAATTAATCTTTCACAACTCCATCCTCAAATTTACCAACACAACCACTGTATATACAGTGACCAACTAAACTTAACCTCATTTAGGTGTTTTGTACTTCTACACTCGTCTGCCAAGCTTAACACACTTGACCATTGTTCCCTCTTGAGTCTCACACTGCACACAGAAGAGTGTGCTCCCATTGGATTGCCTCCTCCCTGCTCATATACTTTGTTTACAGTATGACTATGATTGTGTAACGTCCTGGTACTTGTGTTTTCCCCTTTCTGGCACTGCAAGTCTTTGTTGAGCTTCTGTCTACCTGTTGTTTGGTTTAACAGTTTTATCCCGATAGTCATTTTCATGGTTATGTTTATATTACTACTCCTCCTTTAATTTCACCTTCAGCCTTTTTTGTTTATTTGCTTGTTTAATCATGTAGTATCAACATTTTTAGGGTTTCATTTCTTCTAATGAAGGTTCCTGCTCTTGCTCCTGACTCTTACCATTGATTTGTGAAGTTGATTCATCTGTTTGCTTGTTTTCCTACCACACTGTGGACATACGTACACTCCATCTTGCTGTCTGGGGTCCCCGCCCCAATTGTAAACCCTTGTTATCTATTTCTACCATGTGGTTCTGGACAACAATTTTGTTCTGTGTGTGTCTGAAAGCAAACCCTGGCACTCTAGTAGGATCTCAAGGATGCCTTGGGCTCAGTGGGGAAACACCATGTGTGACATTGGGCTATACAAACAAACTAGAGCTAACATGATTTGACCTATCCTAGCATATCTAGTTGCACTCCTCTGACTCATTTCTCAGCTACGTCAGCACACCAGCAGGTAGTCACAGCCATGAGCCTGAGCCGCTGTTCCACTCCAGTGACAACCCACAACTAAGTGAAGCGAAGCCGCTGCCTCCTCCCTCTCTGTTGAACTCAGAGAGGGAGGAATCTGGTCTAACTGCACCAAGCATGCACAGACCGGTGTAGGAATCCCTCTGTAACTCTTTTGCCACTCAGGAATGTGCCCCTGTGTCGTGACATCACTGAGGCAGGAAGTAATGCAACACAGACATTTTTGGTAGTTTAAGCAAAAACAATAAAAACATCTTATGTAGCCTGGGGCGGAACAAAGAAGATTTGCCTACCTATGCTTTTAGCCTTGGAGTCGGTGTTTGCATCTCAAAAGTCCGAACAGAATCTCTCCAGGAAACCACTGAGGCACGTTTGCTCAAATTTGATCCAAACATTTGAAATAGAATAGAAATGAAACATTCAGACCCGATTGGTTGTAGCAAGCACAATGATTTAGGATTGAATCTAATTGAATTCGGGCTGAAATTGTGTTGAGACAGGATAGAGTGTTGGAAGGGAAGCGTTTACCAGAACATTAGGAAAATTTGGCCCTAAACCAGATGGACAAAATACCATTGCATGCCTGTAATTTCCACACAACCCCATTTGATATGTCTCAGCATGAGCAAATGTAATTCGTGTTATTAAGAGCCTGCAGTGTAAATGTTGTAGGACAAAAAATTCTTACACCTTACCTTGCACTAATATTTTGTGATTTGTGTGTATTTGTGTACTTAGATCACAGTTTCTATCGTGCATGTGGTGATATAAACATATTGTACAGTGCCACAATAAAGACTTTTTGACCAATGAGACTTAGGACCCCCTGGCAGCATGACCAGGAATGATGTTTTTCTTGATGTTTTTTTTTTTGTTTTTTAGCAGCTAACTTGTATGAGCTCTACTGTACATGTTGATTAGCAGGCAATCTAAGAACATAGGAAAGGTGTACTAGTAGTAGTAGCAGTAGTAGTAGTTGTTGTAGTTGTTGATGTTGTTGTTACAATTGCGAAAATTTACACTCACAATTTGTACAGGTTATGACCTGGAAGCATGTGAAAATATGTGGACATTTTCTTTTAATGGAGGCTACCAATGTGAATGAGGTGGAGAGTATAACAGTTCAATCTGTGTGGAGTCAATAATTCAAACGAAATTTTATTCTATTTTCCTCTTTTCAACGCCCTCCCCCATGCATATACGGTATATGTGAAATGTGCACTGGTATGTGTGTGTGTGTGTGTGTGTGTGTGTGTGTGTGTGTAGCATATACAATGTGATGAACATATGAATAATCTATGATGAGGGTAAATGTAACTACTTACCTAAAGCTTATTTTATTAGATATGAGTTTGTTTTTGAACACATGTGTCTCTCACCTTTGCGTTTGTGAGGTGGTCCTTTTTTTGCCAAGACTGAATGATTTTTTTTGTTGATTATGTCAAAATGTTAAGAACACAGTAAGTATGTAGAATGTAGGGGCACATATTGAAAAGACAATGAAAAATTCCATATCACGCCCGTGATCTCTCATGTCTTCTCACAGGATGAATAAAGGCACCTCTTCTGCCAGGGGGATCAGCAAAGCCCAGGGCCTGTTATGCTAAATGGCCTAATGCTTTCAGTGTTTGAGCCCAACTGATAAAATCAAAGTTTAACTAGCTAACTGAACCACTCAGCTCAACAGCTGTAATTTAACAGCTCTACTGATGCTGGTGGCTACGTGAGTGTGTTATGCGGTATGATAGCGTAGCCACACTGCCTGGATCGTGGCAGTGAAACCAGGCCTCGTGGGGTCTGGGTTCATCAAGTTAGCCTTATACGTAGTGCTGAGAGCAAGACACAATGAGGGCTCAGCGAACAGAGGACCTCATGGGCAAAATGAGGCATTTAGAAAGGAGCTCTGTTCGGCTGTAACCCGATCCATACCTGACTGGGGCTAGGCATTCCGGTTTGGCTGGGGGAAGACTTCACAATAACCAGAGAAACCTTTGCAGAGAGCCAACACACAAAAAGCTTGCAGAGTCGACTAGTAAGGCTGAAAACCCGAACCAAACAGAAAATGAAAATGAGAGACGGATCAAGTTTCAGATCACTTTATTTTACCTTTTCATTTACATTACACAACATTATTTTATACACTTACACAGACTGATCACAAAATTTCATGAGAAGAGACACATTGTTGCATTTGGAAAAAAATGTGTACGGCAAGCAAATTCAGCTGAGGGAATCAAAAAAGCCCCACAAATACATTCACTTATTCATTTGCTGTGTTATCCTTTAGAAAGGAAGCAATGTTTGATGGAAAATGTCGAATAGGAAATTACCTCAGCTCGCCCTGCATAGATGCTCAGCAGAGAAACTCTGACACAAGTCACGTGGAAGGAATACCAAGAAATTAATCAATCTTCCAGTGCAAGGATCATTGTTCCATCATTCAGTCCATCTGCCACTCCTGAGATTAAAAATGCCCTGACTGTGTTGGGAAACCGTGACTGCAATGCACACCAGAGTTAGAGAGGGAAGTAAGAGAGGAGAAGGTAATGCCATTCAATGGACGGCATTACCAGACAGTATTAGATACTAATAATTACATCTAACCTTGTCTGGTAAGACGCCTATCAACAGGCTGGAACGTGACCTCTGACCTTTCACCTGTGCAAAGAGGAAGAAGAGCACTGGTAGACACTGTATGGTGTGAGATGCAAGCAGCAATAGATTGAAATAAGCTGTTGTTCCACAGTCTCCCTCAGACGCCATACACACGACACTGTGCAATCACACACCCACACACACACTGTAAAAAAAACAAAAAACAAAAAAACACAAGCGCAGAGAGAGAACAAAACGGCAGGTAAGCAGATCAAAGGAAGAAGCAAAGACAGCTCGGTAAAAGCTTTATAATTAAACTTTTCCACATCTGCTCGCAAACATACAATGTGCTAGTGACACCGAAAAGAAAACTGCCATTTCTTGTTTCTGTGGCCTGGATAATGGAACAAGGTGGGCAAATAAAGGTGTGGCTAAATATTTGCAGGGCTATTCTCCCTCCTTAAACAAACACTAGCTTTCTGCCGGCACCATTTCTGCTGTAGTTCTTTTGTCGCTGCTGTCGCTTTGAATATTCCATGAAATCAACATTTGCCTTCACATCAAATAAAACAATAATGTCTTGGAAGTTTGCAAAATGAATTTGTCTGTGTCTGACTTACTAAATTGAGAGATGCTTTTTAGAAAAAATTCTGAGGGTCAGGAAACACAGGAGGCCCCAACATGTCGATGTCGATACCTGCAAAGAATTTTCAGGTGAGACGCAGACAGTTTCAGGATGTGCCACGCAGGAAAAGATTGTCGGACCAATCGCCGCCACACTAGACAAAGACCAATGCAGTAGGGGGGAGGGAACAAGGAACCAAGGCGCTGCAAGACCGGTGGAACTATCAACTGATTCCATTCCTTAACTGGTTGGGGTGGGGTTGCCGCAAAAAACAACTGAAAATACATGGGAGAGAAAAAAATATGTATAGAACATATCTCATGTCCTACTATTAATCTGACTGAATATGTTTTACTTTTCTTTTTGTTGAACAATTTTTTGAATAATATCAAACATGAAGATTAGATTTTTTTACATGTTACTTTTTTACAAGCTGATACCACATTTCAATGGTCTTTGGATAGAATTTCTTTTGGGAGAGACAACCTACAGCAAAATGATAGGAACGTGCATATTGTCGGCATTGCATGGTTTTTAATCACAAATGAGGATTTGGGGTCACCCAGGAAACATCGTTACCAGACAGTGTTAGAACAACAGTCGTACAATCCAGCACTGTCAGGTAAGATGGATCCTGAGAGCCATTTCTGTTGCCTTACACATGAGGTCAATCCCAGGCCATGCCGGGGGCCCGACATGGCCATTTGTACATTTCTAGATTAGTTTGTTTGCTTGCAGATGGCCATCATCATCATTACCAGGCAGTATTAGAAAAAGTCATGATATCCAATGCTGCCTCGTAAGATGGGGATAAACACCCATATACTCTGACCACAGTATACAAATACACAGCATGTATTATGACAATCCTAGCAAAGCTTTGGACCTAGCATTAAGAGTGCAAGGTTGTTCTTCAAGGTTGTAATGTGTGTATTTACAATCATCAAAAGTGAGGAGGTTACATGTACTGATGTGGCAGGTGCACATATGAGACCTATCTAGCCTTGAGAGAAAAAAGGAAGGGAGTCATGATTAATCAGCAAATGTAACATGAGCAACTAAAATAACATTAACAATTAGAGAGCTTTACTTTCACTTGGCTTTTTCACTTGGCTTATAAGGACATTTTAGGTCACTGATAAAACCAAAGCTAGACAAAGCTAAGATACGTCAAGCAGGGAAAATTGCTAACTAAATAGCACAGGGTAAGTGCATATTTGGATTTTGATTTCCCGAGTATAACTACTGAGTCTTTGTTCTGGTTGGGCTTTTGGCTCACATATCTGTCACAGAACACTGGTCTACAAGAGTTGTTAATGTTTGCCCAAATCTGTTCCGACTGGTCTAAATCTATGGCACAACATGTATAGGAGGGTCATTTTGCCATACAAGTCATAATAGTTACTATTGTCAAAGTCAAGTTTTCGTATGGCTATCACTTTAGCTCACTGGTTTAGTCCAACATAATTTCCTTCCAGAGGTAATTCAGTGTTTTATACAAACAGCATCATATTTCATTACACTGAATCATATCGGTTTCAGTAGAACGCATATTAAATGGACAATAGCAAAACCAAATTCTGTGTTTTAGAGGTGCTCGGAGTCTGTTGTCATTGTGTTTGCTGGGTGATGAAAGGCTGATGGAATGCTGCTCAGACTGACCCGAGTCTACTCTGTGTGCAGAAGGTCACTTAGACAATCCTCTTTTACTGAATAATGTGCTCTATTCACAGGAACGCTGTATCAAAACATCACTCCTTATACTGACATTCTGGTAAAAGACCCTCCGTCTCTTATTAATGTCATAAAATACGAAGTCACTGTGGTAATTTCCGCATTATTTTCGGCGACCTTTTTTCTTGAGGGAGGTTTATAGATTCTAATGCCTGGTAATGATACTTTTTACTTCATTTCCCTCTGAACACAGCACTACAAAAAGGTGAGATATTCCTGTGCTCAGTAAGACAGTTATCCAGGCATCCTGCAAGCAAGGTGAAAGTAGAGCACAGGGAAGAAAGGGGGAGGGAGAAAAGAGAGGCAAATGTTCAGGGAGAGAAGGTGTAGAGGGAAATGGAGAATGCACCTGTAACCTTACCGTCATGAAAGGTACCCCAAGGAAAGAATGTAACAAAACCAAAGTGAGAGGGTACGTTTGGAGGGAGGGGGCTGAAAAAGAAAGAGAGGAAAGATCTTGAATTTCCAGCAAACTGCCTGAGACCGCTCCGTCCTCTTCCCAGTCAGTCAGGCCCCATGAAATGAGAAAGCCAAGCAGACCCGCTCTCCCAGACTATTTAGTTAATCATCAGCGTTATAAACCAGTGGTGCAGGCCCTCTTAGGATTGGAAGAGGGAGAGAGAGAAAGAAAGAGCGAAAATGAAAAAAGATTAGGCCAGAAAATTAAGGATGGTAGAATCTAGCAGAGACAAAGAAAATATCACCATCCCTGGTTAAACACGAGGAGCTGATCCTACCTCAGACCAACTTCCTCTCTATTTGTCCGCCGTTTATACCAGTAGGTCCTCTAAAAGTAATCTCCCGCTGTTTTCCCATTGTTTGGGTGCACTTTCGATGCAGTGGGAGTTTGAACTGCCAAAGGCTGCCCACGCTTTGCCTGTTGGAAGTGAGGCGTGATCAGGTAACCCTGCCCTCTATGCTGGAATGTGACTCCACTGTGAAGTGAACAACCCGATAGGTAAACTAGCCTGGCCCTTAATCAATAGTTGCTGTCTTTGTGAGAAAACAATGGCAAGGAAACCCTAAACCATATTTAAGAGTTGACCTCGTCTCAGCACCACCCAAATACACTGTCTGACCACCAACATTTGCCTGGTGCCTACAATATTTCGGCCATTACACCCATTGTCACCTATAAATGTACAACCACACGAGCCATTTTGTAAACGTGTGGAGAAGAATGAATTCTATCCACATCTTTCAAGAGTTAGTAGCTACTCCCTGTCACTCACAGCATATTCCTGTGACTCGGTAGTTTACGGTAAAATAATTATCAAGGGGTTTATTCTATCAAACGTCCGGTATTTTTTACTGGATTAATTCTATGATCTGTAGAGGTTTTTCTTATGTCTTTCGTCCTTGTGACTGAAAAGTTTAAAAGTTATTCACAAATAGTTTGTGTTTGTGAATATTCCATGGAAATTGAAAAATGAAACAGGAGGAAAAGAAAGTAAGTCAGTTTGGATGATGCGAGGAGGATGACACTCAGGGGAGATAAACGTGACCTTAAAATCTGCATGAAAACAGAAAATTAGACAACTCCCTACAAGCATTGGCTTGGATTGAGATCATTTTAATGCTTTAAGACTGTCGTTAAGCCAAAAAAGCAGTTTAACTTGGCCTCTAACTCCACCTGGTGAAATGAGCAACACTCCCCTTTTATCTCGAAGGCAAAACGCCATCCATTCAAAACGACATCCTCCATTTTGTCCTCCTTCCCCATTGTAAAATAGTTTCAAATTCTACTCAAAAGGGCGGCACTTCCTGCCCTGTTGCCATACATGAACTGAGCAACTGACACTCATGTGACTTTCACCTATTCAGGTTTATGAAAGAAATTAACAAATGTCTCTCCATCCACCAATCACAATCCTCCACCTTGCAAAGCAGTCCCTGCAATACACTATGCTGGAGACGTTTCTCTCCATTTTCCCTCCAGATTTCCAGCCGTCCACTGTACAATGAAAAATTCCCTCTAGCTGTCTGGGAAACACTCTAAAAATGTTATAGTGGGAGCAAATTCTCTCAGCTGATCGGCTGAGCTCTATTGTCTGTCCCGATATGAAAGCAGATGTCGAAGGCACATAAGAGGAACTTGCAGACATTTGCTGTTCGTCACAGATTGAATTAACAACAGCCATGTCAACATGCTGAGGTACAAAAAGTTTTACCTGAGTTTCTTTACTGCCTCCAACGAAAGACCAAAAACATCCTTCTAATCCAATACTTTTTGAAGAAAAGTTTTCTTTCAAATAATACTGCGTGTCAAGTGCAAAGCAACTACCTCTACATGTAAATCAGCTGATTCCATACCATTAAGCCTTGGACGTGCCACTGTTCCGAACATTGTAAAGCTCAAGCATACGCGGTCAGCCGACGTCTTCATATCCTTTGACAAGTCTGGCAGTCTGCCTTTACCGGCCCCAACTGGTCTATCCAGTTTAGGAATGAGCGTTGGCTTCTATTGTTTCCTCTGCTTTCTCTCTCTTTAAATGGAACTGGAATTTGATACACATTATATTAGCTTCCCATCGAAACTACTCTGACCCTCCTATATCACACAATTGCACACAATTGCTAAAAGGCTTAAACGCAATGACCTAATTTGTTTGCGACACAATGTCCGATTAGTGTATACTGTAAACTGATTGCAATAATACTTAAGGTGTGCCTATGCTGTCGCTGAGCAACAGGTTATGACGAGAGCTAAAGTCTTAAAGGTAGAGCGCAAAGACATAGAAGGGATCGTGTTCGTGAATTTACCCAGTCTTCCTCAGGTGTGGTCATCAAGCCAGAAACCAAAGACAAGAGAAATCATTGTATGAGGGCTCTGATGCCTTGTTGGCTTGTCTTCCTCTTTCCTGTTCTTGGTGAAGGGCGCTCGACCTCTGAATAGAAAAAAAATGCTGTCCTTTTCAGGTAGTGGCAGCTGCAGATAAAGTCGTAACCCACAACAAACGCGACCAGGTTGAGCCACGGCAACGGTGTTCCTGTTGCCAGAGTGAAACTTCTTTTCTTCCAGGGGTTCTCAGCTTCAATGTTTGCCAGTTAAGCTCCTCAATGCAACAGAGCCAGAATTTGTAAAGGGCTTGGTTTACACGAAGCCTGTCCCCCCTCCCCCCACAGGTGTAATTTTCAGGTTGCAGCCAATCTCCTTAGCCCCTGGCACTTACAGGTGTGTCCCCCGCACTGCCTTTAACCAATGGTTAAGGACAAAGGCCACCCCAACCCTCTCAACTCCTGTCTAACCGATTCACTGCTGACCCCCACCCTTACCCCCGCCCATCAGCCCCCAGGTACCTTGTTGTGTGTTTTTATGATGTCAGCTCAGGCTTCTGTGGGAATGGACTCTTCTATTTCGATTACAACACAGACAACTGCAGCAGCACTATCATCCCCAAGTGTAGTCCACACCCATCTCATCCAACTAGAGGCAACTGAGAAAAATAAATCTAGTGGCCAAACTCTCTAAACAACATGCAGTTATATGGTGTTACCGTACGTAAACCTTTGGAAAGAGTGCTATAACTTGAAATACCTGCCCTTTGCCCTCTCTGTTTTTTTTTGTGTGTTCTCCTGTTTTTACCTTAACAATAACTGGGGTTACAGACTGGGTTACAGAAGGAATGACAGGTGAACAAAGTACAGGTGAGTAAAACTTGAGAAAGACACACAAGTAGTTTGAGGTCAGCTCGCTCGCTCTTGGTTGGGTGGCGAGTGGGGGTTATGGGCTGGTTGGGACTAAGAATGGGTCCCTTGGCGCCCAGAGGCAATGGAGTCTAATCTAAAACCCGGGGCAGCCTGTGTACAGGGCAAGGCAGCCACTTTCGGTCTTGAAGTGTAATTGTCGGGATTAGCCTCTGAACAATGAGCACAAAGCCATCGCCATATCCTGTTTCAGCACGGGCGTGGCACAGGTATGGCAAAGAGCAAACACGGCGACAGTTTGGATTGGGAAACTTGCAAAGACGACGATGAGTGAAGTGCGGACCCGCTGTGCAAAAACCACTTCTCAGAACAGTCAAGAAATTCCATAATTTATCAACAACTAACAACTGAACCATGCATAGGGGAGAGAGAGCTCCCTTGACAATGTATTGTCAAAAATGGAATGGTTCTATAGTTCCCTTTTTATATCAGCAATCCACATCCCCTCACCAAAACAGACATAATGAATCAGGAAGTGAGGGTGTGAAAGAAATGTCCACACATGTCTCAGTGAATGATGTACTACCTCTCCCATTTGTTTTCAAGTGTCCTCTATTAGACCACTTGGTAAAGATTGCTTAATGGAGCACGCATTGTATGCTTTGGCATGGTTCCACGAGTAACTTATTAGCCCTTGCATCTTTTGCCGCATCACCCGAAATACAGCAAAGCCTCTTCAAAGTGTCCGTTTAGTCTGGAAGTTTTGCTTTGTTTAGGTTCTGTATTTGCATACCAAATGAGGTTTGGAGTGAGGCACAGGAGCCTGACCCGGCCTTATTTGCTTACTGATGACTATCTGGTCAGCCAGTCACGCGAGGCAGGATGCAAGGACATCAATCTGCTACAGTGCCGCAGCACACAAGTAAAAACATTTGCCTCTTTAGACACTTGGAACCACCATCAAACCAGGACCAAAACAGCTTTTTTAATTTATTTATTTTTTTTTTATCTACAGCAGCTTTTTAACATGTGCAACATCACCAGAACTGGCAAGCTCACCAGCTGAGTATCTGGGTTATGAGGGGATGAAATAGTTTTCATGTCAGCCAAACCAAAATCTGTCATTCGTTTGTAACATCATGCCGTCCCTTTGGCAAATGAACGCTGGCTTAAACATTAGCACAACTTTAACACCACATAAACATTATGGTTATTGAAACTCCACACACACACCGGATTTTCAGATTATTACCCGTTTGCCTCCCGCCACGAAGTGTTTGGTCAGATGCAAAAATTGAGAGATGTACTCACGGAAATGCAGGGAAGTCACTCATTGATTTGTTTTTAGATATTCACAGAGCAAAAACCCAACAAAAGACATTGAGTGCACATCTGCTCCTCCATTTCATGTTGAGTCTGTAAAATTTCCATCATTCAAATGCATAATCAAATTTAGGATTTCCCAAACAAAGACACACAGATCAGCACACACCTGACATTCAGCATCATTCAAGAGAGGCAGCCAAAATTCTACTCTAGTTAGTATTCATTCACAGTGCAAAAGTGTTTAAGGAATCTGGATTTCTTAAATTCTGAATCATGTGTCAAGGCATGGTGATTTGTGTCACGAAGCACAGCCCTGCACAGTTGTAGATTACCAGATAAACAACCCAGACGCCTCTCTATGTATCAGGCGTTGAATGGCAGAGGGGCCTAGATTCATGTCATGGCTCGTCAAATGAGGAAACAGAGACTAATGTTTGTTTTATCTCTGGCCATGTGCTGCTGCAGAACATTTACCATGGAGCTTGTTATTAATCTACATTCAGTATCCATGGCAACTCATAAGGGTCAGATGGGTGCAAGTAGCCTCAAGGTCAAAACTGAAGAGACACAAAGTACAAAAGAGGAGACAGAAGACATTCTTGTACTAATGTAATACGAATGTAAACATTCCATGAAATCTTAGACCATATGTGAGAGAAAGTGTGTGTAAAAATACACACTGTACTCATACGGTATATGAACAAACATTCAATTCAGATATAATCACAAATCATTACAAAGAGCTCACCCATCCTATCATAAAGATAGTGAGAGGTCCTCAAAGTCCTCCCTTGTAGGTGAAGTAGATAGTGTATTATTATTAGGACTGATCATTTTTGAGTTAAGTAAGAAGGTACGAAACAAATTAAAGAATAATTTGTAACACATTCATTTTTTTCTTGCTTCTTGTTTTGTAATTATATTACTTCTACTCAATTTTTTTACAAGTGTCCTCCAGGATTTTTTTTTCTTCAATTTTACGCATTGCTCTTTTTCTCATTCTAAATGTACCTTTGTTATGATGTGAGAGAAAGAGCATGATGAAATAATATTAACACAGAGAAGGTCGAGGTGAAATTTAGGAAACAAGTCCAGTGATGATCCCAAATGTCAAAACTAACACATAGTTATGTGGAAAATGCTGCACATGTCATTTGTTTTAATGACATGTGGACCTGCTCTATTCGGTCCATTTCTCAGTCTCATGCTTAGCTTGTTATAGACAACTACTTGGATTTGCTCATCGAGTAGCTCATCGAAATCGCATGATTCATTTCATGAAAATAGAAAAACTCAATAAGTATGTCACTATTGGCAGTAAAATCTCTAAATATAACTACTGTCCACTACTACTGAGAATTAGCTGCTGCATTTTTCCTCCCCGAATCAAAGACAGTCATCATTCACCACACTGCATCTGTCTGTTTGGTCTTTCCTGTTGTTTTATCCACCTGTCTACTCATCCTGTCCCTCTGCTCAGGTGACTGTGGGATAATTACAGAGATTTACATTGTCCTAAAGGAAATTTGAGGACTTAGCCCAGGTGTGATGTTTAAAGGCCCCTCATTACACTGATCAGCACTCCACCACTGATTTCTTTGAGCAATTAGCTTCATGTCTGCTCGTCCAGCGGACACCAAAGCTCACAGGCCCCTTTGCTCAAAAACAGTTGGCACAGAATTTCATAATTTGGTTATTTTGAAGGGTTTCTACATTTAATGCTGCTGTATTATGCTGTCATATTATTCACATTAGTAATGAATGGATCATGAGGAGCTGCAGGTCTCCTTTTTTTTAGACAAAGGCTAGTGAATTGCCAGGGGAACAGTATGCATGCAAGCAGTCTAGCAGCCCCAGCCTTGCTCTGACTTGCCGCCTGCCAGCAGCAGTAGGTAATTGGCCCCAAAGGATTTAGGGCGGGACAGTGTATGTGGATGGTGCAGTTGTATCCCATAATCTCCAGTGGGGCAGTTGCCATAGAGAGTGGGGTTAGGCATACCAATTATTACTGCATCTTATTCCACAACACACCTGTTTGGCTCGTCTGGCAGTTTGTACCTAACTGCTGCTCTGATAAATCACACACAGAGTGAGATAGTCCTCTTGAAAATGAACAATACCCTAAATTGCTGTTAAACTGATGCCAGTTTGACTTTTCATCCCTGTGTGGACATTGAAAAAGCATTGACCAAGGACAAAGAAAGTTACCCAGTGACACTTTTGTTAAATACTCCAGTCGGGTGAAGCGACAGATTAATGTGGAGCACGCAACATTCAATGGGCTATTTTGTATTTCACTTTTTTCCAAACATGAACAATGTCAGATTCACAATATCTTTAGTCAAATCCAGAGTCACAAACAAGATATCATGACCACCAATTAATCACACCTGAACATTGGGACAGCAAGCAAATAGGCTGAGTACACATTATCTTAACAACATGGTCATGCATTCATACAGTCAAACACACCTGCAGAGCGGCAACCTGGGTCAAGTTTCAGTCATTCACAGTCGGGGACGTTGCAGTTTGTTTGGGAAATGAGCGTAAAATCTGACCCGCAGGTCATGTCTCATTGTGGTCCATGTTCCACAGCAGGCCTGCCTTGCCTCCCTCACAGCCAAATCTGGCTTTGTCAGCTGTAAAAGGGACTGTGTACTCAGAGGACAACATTATGAGGTACCACGATAACGTGCCATTTCCAAACACACCTGCCAGTTTCCACCAGAGGACTTTCTATTACATCCCATGTAATTATCTTGAATGTAATGTGTTTATAAAAGCATTATTGCTAGAGCAGCAACAAAGATCTTTACTGAGCGATGAGGCATCCTCCTCAGCTTATGGATAGATGTAGTACTGTAGAGGTCAGTGAGACATGAGGTCCTTGACGCAACCAGCAATAAGTGCACTGCCAACTACACATACTTTTCACGTTCAAGGGAAAAAAAATCTCAGACAATGTAAATTCACTTTGGTCATCCCTCTTTAGGTAAGATAAAATATCTTGAAAAATCCATCACCACTGTTTGGCCTGAAGACGGTTCATCCACGTGCTATACTCGAGATATTGAGCTTTAGCCAATGAGAGGAAACATGTCGTCAGACAACAACTGACACATTTGTCACACTGAGTATGACAAAGTATGTGAAAATGTCTGGAAACCACAAGGAAGCTCTTTCAATTTCAGGCTCCGATTCCAGGCTCCAGGAGCAATGCTGAGGTGTCCTGGAGCAAGACCCTGACCGTTGACTGCTCCTCTGAGCAACCCAGTGCTCCACACAGCATGAGGATGGACAGGTGTTTCCGCACCATCTATTGGAGGCAGTGCACTACTTCCCATTGAGGGAAGGTATGAATGGAAAAACATCCTCTACAAACCACAGGACAGATAGAGAGGGTCAAATTGAAGATGAAAATGAAAAAAAAACGCAATCTGTGTGAGAACTATGGGGCTCTAGGAGGAGGGTGATACCAAGGTAGCAAATATGAATATCTGTGAATTGCCATATGCACCAAATGCAGCTTACACGAAACGGACAATTGACCCTTGGTGAAGCAGCATAACGGTGCATGTAGAATATTGTCCTTTTCATTTTCTCTTTTGGCGTTCCTGTTAGACGTATTCGGTGGAGGCACAGCTGATCTCATCCATGGAGTGTATCATGGGGTGTAACAGCAGGGTAACAGCAGGTCCTACTAATGATGCAAGATGTGTTTGTGATGAAGTGGACATCTCTGGGGAGGCAGGGTTCAGGTGAAGATGAAACCTGGAGGGAGCCCATTGGGACCAGTTACAATGGTAGAAATATGGCCAACCTCCACCAAGGATCCGGTATCACACTCAATTCTACTTCCATTCAGTTAATGAGAAAATATCAAAATGACTTTGTACACGTAGTGCCTCTGATGGTGAATCTTGTGCAGCGTTGTTCGATTACCCACACTTATTACACGGCTTGTGTGAATGCTTGGTTCTGATTGGCCGATATTGGTCACGTGAGCGGTCATTATTTTCGTATAATGACCGCTCGACTATCAATAACGGACCGCTGCGAAATCAAAGAATCAGAGTTGAACTTCCTGCATTCATATCAATCCGCGCCAAAGCGTCTAGTTCCACTCTGGATTGTTTACGTACTGTTGCCCGCGTCACGCTTCGTCACGGAGCAAACACGAGCAGTTTAAACATTATTTTCAACATATTTGGGAAGCATGAAACTTTCGATGCGTGGGTAAGTATAATACGTGTATTTCAAGCTGCGGCGACAAACACGCGTCGGAAGAAGTGACAGAAGCGCGAATGTAAAAGCAGAGTACCTGTAGCCGTTACGGCACTATTTTCTCGCGGAGGCGAAAATATCGTAGCCTACACTCATGCAGAAAAATGAAAGTAGCCTTGTTATGAACTATTTCTGACAACTGTATTATTCATTTATGTTTTAAGCCGTGTAATAAGCGCAATAATGCCCTTGTCGTCGGTCATTGTTGCAGACGCGTACATTATCCCGTACATAGCTGTTGCAAAAGTACCGCAGCATCAACGTAATCTCCCATAAGACGAATTACAATTGACTATCTGTTGTTTGGTGGGACATTTTCCAAGAGATGGGGATACATGCACTGAGCTGCCCCCCAAGTGGTTTGAGGTTACGTGACTTGCTCAAGGGTACCTCGACAGGAGGACCACATCATCCTCTTGGTCCATGCAGGACCTCAACTGTCCATGCTCCGAAAGCAAATCCTTACACCATGAGCCAGTGCTGCCACAAACTAATGCCTGCTGTATTTCAGGATGTAAAATCGCATTCACTGTGCTCTTGTTGTGTGCTAATTTAAGTTAGCAGGGTGCAGCATTGAAGGTTTCATTCAAGTGAGATTCGTTGCTACAGCCCCAGCCAAAATATACACCTCAGCGGCGAAAAATGACAAAATAATTGATGATTTCAATTGTACTCACATTATTGTAAAGTCATGAAGTCCATAATGTTTTTCAATGTCAGCAGATTTTCAGAACAGTAAGGCTTAAGTAGTTTCATGAGCACGCATACTGTAGCAAGATAAAAAAAAAGAATTTTGCATGTGAAATTTTCAGAGCATTTATGAAAGCCTGGGGGAGATTTTAACAATTTCTCAAAAAAATGACATGATGTCATTGATGACATGGTAAATTTATGAGACACATTGGAAGATAGATAAATTTATGGGGCATTATGAATATGTTCATAAATAAACTCCCCTCAGCAAGAAGATTGGGAACCTCTTGCCTTAAATAAAGGATTTTTCTCTCAAAGGCAGGAAGCAGAAATGTCCTTTGTCATTACTGATCCAAATCATTGACTAGGAAGCTGGTTCAAGAGGACAAAAGTGGGTGAACGGTCTTGTATAATAAGATTACACATTCACTGTACACACACACACCACGCATGCTTACTTTCTCACAGACACTTTTTGTATATAGCAGCAGAATATGTCTCTCCTTGACCTCTGGCGTCTCGCTTGGCCTAGTATTCAAAAACAATTCTTTACACTGACTTTGGTTTGGAGCTGCATCTGGACAACACAGTCCATTTGTACCAAAGTTTTCAAAAAATGCCCTTGTGATAGTGAGGGTGTTGTAAGTAGTAGCAGCAGTGCTAGCAATCATAGCTGTAGCTGTAGTGGTAGTGGTTGTCATTGTGGTCTTGGGATCGACGGAGTTTCAAAAACTAGGCACAACGGAAATGCATGACTACTCGCAGTATGTCGCTGGGCATTAGCATAAATTCAGCGGTTGTAGATTGTGCTGCAGCATCAGCACAAAGTTCGTGTCTTGTGATCACCCTTTGTAGTTTGGCTGCATCTCCTAAACATTCACAGAGTGGAAAATTAATGGGTTAATGGTGAGGATGGCAGCCTGTAATCATGAAACTACAGGTACAATACTGCACATAGATAAAGGGGAAGTCCACAATGAACAAGCGCAAGCAGGTTCAAAAGAACACCGTGGGGTTTATAGTATGAATTGCACTGCATGTGAAGGACACTATAAATAACCATAATAAAGGGATTTGTGCTGCCAGATAAGAGGCAACGCTCATTACACATGAATGACCAGGATGGAGCTGAACATCAGCAAATCATACAGGTGAGCAAATGATCTGCACATTTCACTGTTTGGTACGAATAATACATGAGTCAAAGTCCACAGGCCTAAACATTACCTGAGCCTCTGACCAACATGCACATGCACTCGCATGCATTCACGCGGGCACACACACACACACACACACACACACACACACACACACACACACACACACACACACACACACACAAACACACTGTCAGAGAGCTACACATTAACACATTCAATTGGATCTCTGAAAGCAGGGTGAGGCTTTTACAACCAAACACACCCTTTCTGGGTTTGGGCACCACTCTGTCAACATGTCATTCCCCAGGAGGAAATCTGTAGTTAAGTCCCTCTCCTGTAGTCAGCCAATCAAAATGTACGGCCTATGGGAAAATGGGAGCCATGGTGACCAGCTCTTCACCTGGAAATAAGTGAGGAAGTTCTTCGTGGGCAGGTTAAGCTGGCATTTTATCTGGGACAGTGTCTGCGCTGACTAACTGTGATGTGGATATTTTATGGCCACTCTGCTGTGTTTTACGGCCCAATTCCTGATCATCAGGAAGGAACCACTGTTTAACCAGGTCAGAATCAATGTCCTTATCTCATCTAGGATTTAGCCCGTTGGGATATGGGTAACAATTGACAAGTCAGCTCAAATTTGTCCAACACCCACTGAAATTGCTCAGAGCTGACAAATGTGCTCAGCTGATAAACCAAATCAATCTGACAAACAGGAAAAAACATAAGGAAATACATCCTCGTCCCGATTCTAGTATAGTTATTTTTCAGACTGCAGGATACAGACACTCAATAGATGTGGGAACACCCTCAACCTTAACCCCAGCTGACCTACCTCTTGATGAACGTGACCTTTGACCTCAAAGAACACCCAATCTCTCTGTCACAGTCTGCTCCATACAAAGAAAGCGGACATCATGCGCCCTTCAAGTAAGATAGGTTCCATCCCATCGCCTTTTGCATCTGAAATCAGGATCTACCGGCACTGACCCGCCAGCTGCAGGACGGAGCCGATTTAAACGTTTGCTGTGAGAAACCAAAAGAAAGATGTTGGCAGCCGTGATGTGTGTTAAGAGGAATGCGCTGGTGTTATCACTCACTGAGTTATGCAAGAACGGTTTGGTGGAAACCTTTGCCTGGTACAGTGTTGGGCCCCAGCCTCCTAACGCACAACAGACACACACACAGAGCCATGCAGGTACACACATTTACACGCTCAAACGCACAGTCAAGCATATTCTGCCTGGGGAATGTTCCAATTACCAACAGTGGACGGGAGGCAATTGGACACAGAAAGATTCAATCTGCTGGGTTATCACACACACCACCACCATCAACACTCCCATTCTTCAGCAGACTTTGCTATTTTTAGTTTTCAGCTTTTGCTTTTTTACCCAGAGGGCACAAGGTGTTCAGGAGACACTACCAGAGGAGAATTCTGTCAGGTCTCATTCTGAAGCTGTACCAAGCCAATAAAAATAATTGGAGGTGTGAACCTTTCAATCTCTTCAGTGGAAGACTTGGTTTGAACACCAGTGTGAGAACTATCTAGCAACGACTTCACAAGGAGCGCAAGTGGCAAAGTAGGAGCAGGAGAGGGAGATTATATAGGCCGGTGAACTCAAATAATGGTTCAAAATTCTGAGAACGTCTGAAAAACAAAAAGCAGCACTTTGTTCTTTTAGGCATGAAAGTTCTATTCTTTGAGATAGTGGGAGAGGAACAGCGTTTGGACTCCAAAGGTTGGGTGAAATTCGGTAATAAGCCTTGAGCCCAAGGCCACGAAGCTGAATGGAGCGACAGTTTGGTTGAGGAAGACCAGTATCAAATGAACACATGAAAGAGGGAGGTCTTTGGATTTAAGGCTTTTTGTCTTTGGGCGTTCAAAGGAGACAGCTGTGAACTGCACAGGGCCTTGCTCTATTCATGTGGGGGGGAACGCAGACAGGGACCGCACCAACATATACACACTTCAAAGGAAGGTGTGTGCATGTGTGTGAATGAGTGCATGCATGCAAATATCTATCGCATGAGTTTTCCAAACATTGATATTACCATCACAGTGCTGGACCTACACAGGACACCTCAGCAGGTATTACTCACAATCCTGAGGTGTAACAGCAGCTACTCTTCACTTCAGCCTTTTCACAAGGCCTGGAGGATTCTCTCATTTTGAGTTTCAATTCATTTTTCCCAACACTAGTTCCTCTGTTTCAGTGGTTACTCTTCTATTTCCAGAAAACGCTGCATAGAGCTTTACAGACTGGACACCTGGCACAATGCGGGATTTAAAATAGACATTTTCAACATTTTTCACATTAATGTCAAAGCCTTTGAAGAGGGCCAGTGCACAGGGAGCCCATGAGGACATGGATTGTTAGGCAGCTTACAGCATACAGTCCATTTCTATCTGGGGGAAGGAAGTAATTTCTATCAATTCAATTCTTTATTTAAAGGACAGCATGTAATACCATAAATCATTGCCATTTCATGAACAACAACAACAAGATGGTTACATTGGATTTAGCAGGTGTGCTATTTTCCATCCGTAGTCCTTGTTTGGGGGGTGGGGTTTGGGAACACACTACACACATTTAATCATGTCATTTCTTTAAATTGAAATTTTCTATTTTTTTTTTTTGAGGGTGCATGATTGTTTGTGTGCCATTTTCCATCCATAGTCCTTTATGGGAGGTAGGGAGGTTCATAATTACTGTTAATTTGTTTTGTTTTTTGCTATAAAACCCAGGATAACGGGTGGATTAAGTTATATCTATTACTATTTTTATGGAGGGCCAGATATTGTGATTAAGAGAATAACCTAGTTATCTGTGGGAGCTTGTCTGAGTTGATCGCAGGTGCATCTTAATTTGTTTGGTGAAGTCTTTGATATTTGTGTAGGTCTTTAGGAGTTCATTCCATTCTTCTATAGCTATATATGCGACGCAGTTTTGTGCGGGATGGTGCAGTTTCCTTGAAGTGCTGTTCTGGTTGCTCGTTCTGTGCGTTCTGTGGCGGGCTGGATAAACTGCCTGAGTGGGGATGGTGCATTGTATATGTGGGTCAGGTTTGCCATCTTTGACAGGTAGTTAATGTCTAGTAGCTCATATTCATTTTGAAGGGGATAGATGTGATATGATTTAGGCTTTCTGGCAAATATCTTAATCACTTGCTTATACGCTGATTTTAGGGGTTTAGTTAAGTACTGCGAGAATGACAGAATATAGTAGTTAGCATTACAGTTTGCCGTGTAGACAGCAGAACCAGAGCCCCCAGCCCTTGAGACGCAAAGGAAGCAGACCAACAATTTGTTGATTTGACCACACTGTTTCTTTAAACCACTTTATTTGGTCATGTACTGTACATGCACATTGTGTATTTTCATATTGTCTGATTTTTATATGATTTTACAAAACATCCAGCGGCGGGCAGCCATCTGCCGCCCCTGGAGAGCAAGTGCTGGGGCTTCTGAATCTCTGACACCCTGAGGATGTAGAAGCTACGCACCTTGCCCCCATACATCCGTGCACCAACCAGTCCACAAGCCACAAACTAACAGCCAGACTTTGCCACCCTGCATATGTTCGTCCAGGATTCAAACTTGCACCACATGCCAGATTAATACCCCAGACTAGACCTAAACAACTGGCGGCCCGCCTGAAATTTTCACAAACATATTGAGACTGTTGATGAATTGGAATATGTTTGATGCAGGATGGTGACCATCAGAGACATTTTCAAACATCAATCTTGGCTTTTGATTGGGTGATAGTTAAAGATGATAGCAAAAGTAGATCAGCGATCAGTATATTCTCTGTTCTCTGCACACTCCCACAAATTTCCATCTTGTCCTAGGCACCCACACATCTCAGGTTTTGGGATTTTAGTCCCACATTCACACCCACAGAGTAAGTTATCACAGGCGCTGCCTGCTCTGCACCTGCAGGGTCCATCACCCTACTTCCTGCGCCTCCCGTGGTGCCATGCAAATACACCTAATCATCTCATAATGCAGTCACATAGTAAATCTCTTCACAGCTAGCATCACCTGGACTTGCTGGAAAGCTGTTTCCCCCTCAGAATTATATTCGCAATATACTTTTCTTATCAAGACCTAAGGTTTTTTGGACTCCTCTATTTTCTATCCAAAGGTCTCTTCCAATACTTGCAAGTTTTCCTCTTTCCCACTGAAAACCCAGGTCTGGTTTGTGAAATACCAGTGTAAGTATGAAGTAGACCCTCAGAGCATAAAGTTGAGCGTATGATACAGGACACCAGATATCCATATGATTACAAATCTAATTGAATTTCATTATCTTAAAATCCCAGAAAAGCTCTGTTTAGTTTTGCTTTCTAATTCACAAACATATTGAAGTAACAATTTTCATTTGTGACCATGTCACATGGTCATGTATTCTTCTCTGTCATGCACACTTGATTTGCAATACAAGTTGCAACAATTTCAATTGTTCAATTGTTTCAATTGTTATAATATTTTCAAGGGATGTTTCCATCGAGAGAAAGTATTAGTCTTAGATTAGTAAATACCTCTCACAAGGTTTGAAAGAATGTTCCCTTTATTAAAATGATTATGAACAGCGCCATTACAAATTTAGAGATTCATAATTTTCACTCTAATACCACGTATCACGTACGTATCAACGTATCACCTATGCAATATAGCGTTGCTTTGTCTTTTCTTGGTCAAATTTTATATTATTTCCCCAAAACACACTTTAGCAAAAGCTGTAATCAAACCTCATGTATGCAGCAGTCTGGGTAAAAACACCATGGGCTAACAATCAAATGTAAATGTAATATTTGCATCACAGGAAAATCTGTGTGTGCATGAAAGTAATGGACAGAGAGGGCGAGAAAAAGGCTGTGTGCTGATAGGCATAGGCAGAGGCACTACCTGCTCTCATTCTTCCTCAGCACCAGCTGCAACCTGCTCTTACCCCAACAGTACTTAAACTTCAGATTATCAATAAAAGACGTGCAACTATTATTATTGATAGATCAATTAATTTTCTTTGGGGTGAATGAACATTATTTGCAGATATGGATATACAGTAACTGGAGAGGCTAGGTGACTAAAATAGTTCTTTCTTTGAACTCAGATTAAATATTGGCTGCTGCAGAGGTGAGATTTATTAAATAATCACCTCCTTATGTTGTGTTGTGTAAAATGGTGGGCCACAGTGATGGATCACAGTCTTTGTATCTTGGTGCCTCCCTTTAGCTCCTTTTCCAAAGACTTAATTTGCCAATTCAAATAACTTTGCATGAACTGAGCTGATGCTCTACAGGCTGTTGGGGACCTTCCTGCTCGGATGTGCTCGTGTCTCCACATGACTTTTTTTGTGTCAGTCTAAGATGCAAAACTGGCCTTAGCAGCACACGTTGCTGGGACAACAAATGGCTTTCCTTTGCTATTTGTTAATGGAAACTGACACCACAGACTCAAACAGCTGTTGACAGATATCTTGCTTTGACGCCTGATGGTGTAAAATAACAACATGACAGCCAGTGTTTAAATTTAAAAGAACACCTTCTAAAACGTTGCTGTATATAGATCATCCAAATCAAGAGA
>OMPJ01042331.1:3835-15820 GCA_900312935.1 Carapus acus
AAATAGTGCCTATGCGCTCCTGAAGCGTTTACCGGCGCACATATCGGTATCGGACGATATCGGTATGCGCTCCTGAAGCGTTTACCGGCGCACATATCGGTATCGGACGATATCGGTATCGGTGAATTGAGAGTTGGACAATATCGGCATATCGGATATCGGCAAAAAAGCCAATATCGGACATCCCTAAGCAGAACCAATGTCAATTTTGGATTCAGCACATCAAAATGATCCAAATCAATCAAAAAAGACTATAACAATAAACTTGGTGTTGACCAGTGTCATCTAAACATAGACATAGAAATCGTGACCTCGTAAGTGATCTTCCTTAAATTTTCTGGATTTAAAAATGCTGTTGCAAAAGTGACTCCTTAATGCCAAGGTAAAAACTCCAATCTAATGAAATGTACAGAGTCAGACCAATGCGGTCCATCTAAGGGTGGCAGTAATAAGGACACACTATTCAGGAGCTCTCAGCGTAATACACTAACCAGCCATACTCTCATTTCAAGGGACCATTCCATTCTGATGGCTGTGTTCCAGCAAGCGAATGAGATCATTTTTACCCCTTCAATCCGACATGGTGTTACTGCTCCCCACCACCAACAACAACACCACCACTACTGATAGCCTGAATAGTACAATCCCAACAACTTCTTCTATCCTCTACTGAAAGATCTGTCTGTTTTTTTTAGCACTTCTTTGTTCACCTAGATTAGGGGTATGTGGCTCTTTTGGCATTAAAATGTGGCTCTCCACTGCTTTGGAAAAAATGAATAAATACAGTACTGCGTTAAGATGAAATTGACTTCATACAGCGCTGAGTTGCAAATGCTGTGCTTGCTGCATACAAGGAGAGTTACTGAAATCTTTGACTCACACCTGCCATCCCCTGGGATATTGGACACTGACTGACTTTGCCTCGTCTTCGTGGAGCCCAGTGGCTGTCCAGAGCACAGGTGTTGTTACGCTTTGCTGAATGTGTGGGAGAAGTAAAATCTCGGTTCTTATAGGTAATTGGGCCTCTGGGGCAATGACGACTTGCTGCAGAGAGACTGTCTTCAACCTGACCTTACCGCTTTTTTTTTGCAGTTAAAAAACTTCACCTTATCCAAAGCCTCAATTTACTAGCTCCCCTCAACGTCTGCGTCATTTTTAAGATCCTTTTGTATACTTTTCAAATTCTACATTCCTGTCACTCCACAGCAGTGTCTCTCTCCTCTATCTCATTGTCCAAGATAACTTTTGTGCACAATGCTCCGTACACATCACCCAACATGTGGTGGCTGGCCTTTGGTTCCCTCTGAGCTTGTGTGAGGGTCCTAAGGCAGGCCTCTCCCCCTTTTCAGTTTTCCACATGCTGCTTGCCGTACTTTGAGGCACCATCATGCCCCTGAACACATGTCACCGTGTCTCCAAACCTCCTTGACCATTCGCTGTGCTGCCCTGTTCCCCATATCATTCCACTTGCATTAATTGTTTTACAAATGTATCTGTCTCGACTGTGCATACTCATAATATTGTTCCTCCACCAGCAGTTCCTGTTGGATCATTTCATGCCATTTCTGGAGAGGGATTCTCTCTTTGAATTGATCCTCCCGGGGATTCCACTTTTTCCTCTGAAAGCTCAGGTTTTTTGTCTTTCACAGAAAGCTTTGATCTGGTTTGGGCACTGTCTGTGTCTCTTATGAAGTCCTTTGTCTCATCATATGTGATTCTGGGCTGTGCAAATTAAGATTGATTGATGGATTCCTGTTTTACTCAATGACATCATTGATAAATCTGTACTTTTACAATGACAGAACTCCACCACAAATGGTGGTCATTATAATCAAAGCTAAAATTGAGGGCAGCCTCTGATGTTGTCATCAATCCACATCCCGTGTTTTGCAAGTAATTACATCTCTCTAAGCTAATTGCCACCTCAGATCCAGACAAACTATTGGAACTATTTAAGAAATATCTACATAATATTGCAAAAACCTTTCCCAAGGGTTGTGCCCGCTGTCTTTAAAATGGTTGTAATAAATTCTGTATTGAGGACTGTCCGCCTACTTGTAACCAATGTCTTTACCATTAAGTCTTGAGACTATTGTGAGTTCCCTATATGTTGGGATACACCCTGGCGGGCTAAACGATAGCACCATACCTCAGCTCAAAGGAAAAAAAGAAAGGAAGAAACCCTATGCAAAGGACAACACCTGTAGCAGCATTGGCTGATTGATTGACCATATACAGACAGACAGTCATACCTGCAATGGAAGCTGCAGCCCTGTATGGGCCAGGACAATGTTAGACCAAGGTCCAGCAGTAATAACCAGATTCTTGGCTTGATAAACACCTTTTGAGGTTGTCACTGTAACAATACGCCCAGGCTTGATGTCCGTAACCTTTTGTCCATCTTGTATAACACCGCCCAGTTTCTGATATTGCACCTGGAATTTTGATGTGTAAATAGAGGTAAGACATTACATTCTCAAAGGATAGAGGAGGTGAAAAGGTATTGAAAGCAAAGCAAGCATTCTATGTGGTTGCTTTTGGCTTAATATGAGTTCATCTGTTTTTTCTAGTACACAAGTATTGTAACCTTGCATAACAGATACTTAATGACAATAACTACATTGAAGGGTTAGGGTTCTCATCCTACGCATCCAGGGAAATAAATGTGATGATTTCAATGTGTACTTGTGTAGTTACTTGAGTTAAATACAAACATTGCAGTCATAAGTCTGGATCTAGATCTTGTGACGGCTGATGACAGAAGATGAACTGTTGTCTGTGCAGAAAAGCATAATAACTGTGACGACTGATAATAAATTATATCCTGCAATTATTTCTATTGGTGACGACTTATAAATCATCCCATGGGTGAACATGTTTGGCCTTGACTGAAACACAGTGCTGCCCTAAGCTGACACACAGCTGATGTGTTTCAAATACAGCCTATCTGTGTTTCAGTGTTTGTGGCATACCTGCACAGCTCTCAGCGCACGGTCTGCATACAACACTCCAGCAGTTGTGTCCAAAAGTGCTCCATCTCCCTCAGACAGGTTGACATGGGGGATTTGCTGGCTGAAGTTGTCACGAGTCAGGACCATCATTGGGATACGGTTCCTCTGCATTGTGGTCAGCACGCTCTCATACACTTGACTGCCCAGCTGTCCCATAACCAACAGTCCGGTTTGTCTGCCCGAGAACATACAGTATATTATACTGTATGTGAATGGTTGTTACAAAGGAGATAGTATTGAATCTTGTGATTCCCCCAATTGGAACAGCGGCATGTTAAAATTTCATCCTAAGACTGTAACAGCAGATGGTAAATAACAAGCTTTTTCAGATATTGTCACAAAAGACTGCAGACAATTTTGTAAAAATTAACAGAACCTGTCATACTTAAACTGAGAAATGAGGATATGGGCGGCCTATATCAGACTGTATGCACAAGAAAAAGGAGGAAAGAGACAACATTTGGTCAGTGAGCAGAGATGCAGTGTGGACCAGCATATGGCAAGTCATAGAATCCCGCTAGTGAGAAGTCATGAAGAACAGGACCTGATTCAATAATCTGTCCGATGGATGGTTGAGTCATCCTTTAGCAGCAGTGTTTCCTGAACTCCATCCTCATATTTGTTATGAGACATAAGGGATATGAAATGCCAACTAAGAGGTGGAGCCATTCATTAAAGGAATTTCTGAGTTTGTCCCCATGTGAGTGTTTGTGTGTTTGACAGAGAAAGAGAGGGGTTTGCAGGTCCATAAATGACACTTCATCTACCACAAACTTTCATTCATTGCCACTTAGTTTGCTGATGCCTGTTTGTAAATGGCTATGATGCCTAAGTGTAGGCAAATTTAAGGCTTGACAACAGATTTGAAGTCTGATGGCACATCTCAACATCCAATTTATCAGGTAGCGAAAAAAGAGTTGGGGGCAATGCTCCAGAGAAATTCACCCCAGTGTTACTTCAACATCTGTCATTGTGATGCAGTCAGCCCATGGGCACTGTTAACCTCATCAGTCATGAGCTGTGGACTAGTACACAGGAGACAGGGAGGAGGTGTTTCTCTGGACCACAATGTGGGTGGGCCTTTGTGTCATGAACTAATATCTGGCGATGAATACATGCATAATGAATCAATGCATTATTGTAAACACTATTACTAACTGTATTGGGGCCTTGCCATTTGACTTTCAATGCATACTCAGCATGTCCTTCAGGTCTTGGCTTTAAAGCTGTGCATACAAAAGATGTCCGGGGAGTTTGGAGTTGCCTTGCTTTGAAGATCTCACCAAAGTCAATGTGGCACACATTGAAGTGGACACTCCCTGATGGAGCAACAGAGCTGCTCCTGACCACTTTGGAGACACAGCTCTCCAACCTGATGTACTGCGATCTCTCTGTCAGATAGTCAGTTATCCAAGAGGTCAGAAAAACATCGATCCCCATTCATGTGTTACATATGAGGGTCTGAATAGTGTTAAAAGCACTTGAGAATCCAAAAATGCTCACAAAACATCACTGCCCGTCCAGGTTGGTGTAAACCCAATGCAGTAAATACAGCAGAGCATCCTCCACTCCAATATGCTCCTGATATGTAAACTGGAGTGGGTCCATTGCATTTGTGACATTTAACCTCAGGATACCGAGGACCAGGGACTCCAGAATCTTAATTATGTGGGACAATAAGGCCACTGGTCTGTGGTCATTGAACTCTGCAGGGTGCACCATTTCAGGCACCAGTACAAGACAAGAGGTTTTCCACCGCTCTGGAACCTTGGCTGTTTAAAGATCCTTCTTGAAGATCCATCAGAGGGGCTTCAGGAGCCTCGGACATAGCTCCACCTTCCCTACAACCTTCCAAGCATGAAGTCTCCAGAGATCTGCCCTAACCTTGTCAACTGCCAAAGACAGTGCTTTTTGTTCATCAGTAGATGTTGTGGCTGTGGTAGTGGTAGTGGAGGAGAAGCTCTCCACAGAAGACAGCACGGCAGAGAAATCTGCCTAATATGACATCAGAGCGGGAAAGGGCGGGGCAGATGAAGGGGAAGGGTGGACCCTGGCCTTTCCATCAAACATGTTCAAACACAAGTTGAGGTTGTTGGGTTTGTCCACCATCCAAGTAACTAGTGATGTTCCTCATTCCCCTCTGGACCTCTGATGTTGCTCTGCTGCAGCTTGCTTTTGATTTGTAGTGCATGTTTGCCCATCTCAGTACCCCCTTTAGCTCATGCTGACCCTCCCTGAGTCTCTCCTTATTCCCCTGCGTATGAGACAGCTTTTTCTGGTTGAGGAGCTGCTTAATGGTGCTATTGACCCAGGGTTTATTATTGGGGTAACAGCAAACAGTCTTTGCTGGCACCACAATATTCCTACATAAATAACCGAATTGTTGAAAATGTCCATCATTTTGAATCACTGAAGATGTCCATCATTTTGACCACTTCCAAATTGTTGTCCTGTGGCTCAAGCAGTACAGTCCAGTCTGTACATTCAAAACAGCCCTTGAGGGCCACACTTGTCTCAGTGGACCATTTCCTGACTGAGGGGGTGGTCACAGGCAACTTTAAAACTCAAGGTTTTTTATGAGGGTTGAAAAGAGACCCGATTGTGATCAAATCTGTCAAGAGCTGGTGAAGCAGCAGCAGTGAAGGCTTCCTTGACATTTTCATGAAACACGAAACACCATCTTATTCTTCCTCAAATGACAGTCCACATACTGAAAAAAGCCAGTCATATACAGTATGTTGAGGGGTTGGCATTATTGATACCCCTTGTTATTGCAATGAATGCACTCTTTTGCTTGCTCTGGATTTTTGCCACTGTTTCGTCACATGCCACGTCACTTCACCTGTTGCCTGTGGAGGGACGCAAACAATAACGGCGACAATGTGCAAAAACTCCCTTGCTACATAGAACTTATTAAATGAAACCCACAGCGGTCACTGAAAAAACTGACACAAGTAATAATGATTAAAAATGCATGGAAAATTTATCAGTGAAAATCATGATTTTTGTCAAGATTGAGTCATTCTTTTGTTTATGAAAATGATTCTGTTGAACCGTAATTAAAACGCAAGGTTTGATTTTCATTTACCTGTATAATTTGACTCCAGCCTCTCTCTCCAGTTGAGCCCAAAGCTGATAACACTCCTTCATCATCTTGGTGTAGAAGTCCTGCTCGTAGGCATAACGAATAATGCGGGATTGGCCATGTGAGCTGCCACGGGTATGTGGAAGGAAGAACTAGAGATGACAGGTATACACACTGAGAGTAGGCAAATAGAGAATTGACACTCAAGACTGAAGCGCAAAACTATGACAAAACAATGGCAAAGGGAGCATAGGAAGCAATTATTTCCAAATTAGAAGGCATTGGACAGAAGGGATGCAAAAAAACACATGGCCAGTGTCACAGTGTAAAATGACTTACAGAGAAAAGTAACTCATTGCACACATGCACATTACCTAAAAAACAATTCACACGCTGAGATCAAGCAGGTCAGACCTGTTCATGCAATCTTCTTCTTCTGGCTGCTCCTTTTTTGCTCCCCAACAAACAATCATCCTCTCTCCAATCTTCTTTCCTTCCAATCATCCACTGAAATATACACTACATCCATAAACTTTATACTATGGTCTTCCTCTTTTCCCCTTACCTGACAACTGTAACTCTAACATTCTCGGTCCAATTCATAAACTACAGTATCTCTTCTCTCTTCTTGCTTCTCTGACCCTCTCTCCAAATTGCTACAACTTAGTTGATCCTTTGATGGTCTAATTTTTAGTCCTACCTTACATTGTTACTCATAACATCAGCATCTTAATCTGCATCTGCTCTACAGGGTTTTGTCTACCTACATGCACCTTCCTACACTCTTTAAGTCAGTCTCCTGGAAATACTTGTTGACAACTGTCATGTCCACATTTTTGGCAAAATCATCTGACCCCTTGAGTTCCTCTCTCTGTCACCATATCTACCAAAGAGCCTACTCCTCCCCTCGGTCCCCCCTATAACATGCCCATGACGTCTACTCCAATGACCAATCTCTTGACTCCGGGTACAATCACAACAACTTCATCCAACTTACTCTTGAAATCCTCTTTCTCTTCAGACATGCAGCCAACTTGTGGGGCATACAAGATGACAACTTTCAACATAACCTCTTCTATTTCTGGCTTCAAGCTCTTGAGCCTTTCCTATACCCTCCTCACCTCAACCACTCTCTTCACACTTTTCAGCAAGATGTCTCCTACCTCATTCTTCTCTCCTTCTACACCATGGCAGGACAGTTTGCGTACCCCTACAATGTTCATGGTCTTGCTACCTTTCCAACTGGACTCCTGGACACACAGTATATCTTCTCTCCATCATATCAACTAGCTCTCTCTACCTTTACCAGTTATTATCCCTATCTGATGTCCCAGCTGTAATCTCCATAGTATTTCCAAACCTTTTCTGTTGCGGCCTCCAAACTTGCCAACCTTCTCTCCTCATCTGTCTTGAAACAATGATAGCACCCGGTTGGCCAGCAGCATCAGACACAGTTGTTGTTAATCTGGGTTGCGGCCAATCTGGTATACCAGTCATATTATTTCTGATCCACACATTAATTTCAGGCACAGGTTTTACACTGGGGAACACACATCCCTCGCCATTTACCCTGGCTTAACCCTAGCACAGGAGCAAACTGGCACCTTTTCGTGGCTGGTTTAAAAACATTTCCTGCAAAAACAACTAAGAAATTTGTTGTTGACAGATTAAAATTACCTGTGACAACTGCCCTCAGAGTCTCGTGATTAAATTTCCAGGAATTGGCTGTCCTAGGTAAATGAATTCCTGGAGATTTGTGTAGTTTATCTTTAAATTTTAAAGGGTTCTTTCCGTCACGGGGGAGTTTTTCCCACGCCACTGTTGCTGGCTCGGGTTCTGTTGGGTCTCTGTGTGCGTCTCCTACAGAATTTGAATATTAAAATATTGAGGAGCTCTGCATGTAAAGCGAGATAACTTCTGCTGTGATTTGGCGCTATTCAAATAAAATCGAATCGAACAGATCGAAAACATGTCCGCAATCAGCTGGCAGGGATATCACAAACAGATCCAATTCTCCTGTCCGTGATTTCGGCTTAGCAGCCCGTAGACAAGGGTGACTGATAACTTCAGGTTCACTCGGATTTTGCCCGACCTACTTGCAAGCTGGCGTGCCAGTGACCACTGTTGCGGTAGGTATTGGAAATTATACCTTTGTAACTACATAGGTGACATTTCTTTTGTACCATCGTTCTACTGGTTTTCTCGGCTGTTTTCAAGCGATCCAACTTAACGCTCTGACAAACGTTGAACAGAGGTACAAAGCACTGCAAGTACGTTCCACAAACGTTGGCGTAAACCAAACTGTGTATAGTGTAACACTGCTGCAACCCCGCAGCTGTTTCTCCATTATCTGAAAGTGCCCCGGGTCAAGGCGTTCTATCGGACAGACCTGTTCCAGGAGAAGCGTCTTCTTGTTCTTCTTTGCAAGTTCGTATGCGGTGAAGCAGCCCTGGACACCAGCTCCGAGCACTATGCAGTCGTACAGCTCGGCCGACATTCTGTTCTGTGGCGTGGAAGGAGCACGTGTCGAAACAACTACCATGAAAATTTACAGCACAGAAGGGTGCAAGATGGTCAAGGTACTGCGATCTCACGAGGACGTGGAATTTTTCATCCCGGACTTTAACCTCCCAAGTTGCAGAAATTTGTGTGTCACGCCGTGGTCGTCAGTAGACTCAAATGAAAGTCATCGCTTGACTTTACTTCAACCCAGCTAAGTTTTAAACGTCTGTATTCGTTTAAGTTTTCTTCGAGTTTTGGGCAACTTCTGATGCAACCAATATAATAACCAGCGTACACCTAAGGCCTTGTACCTCACAGGCTGCTCGAATCCGTCCATGTATACTGTGTGACAATATTAATTGCTATTATTACACGGCTTGTGTGAATGCTTGGTTCTGATTGGCCGATATTGGCTCCGACGCGTACATTATCCCGTACATATCTATGTGTATTTCACGGTTTGGGTGAATGCTGGATTCTGATTGGCCGTTATAGGTCACATGAGCAGTCATTATTTTCGTGCAATGACCGCTCTACCGTCAGTAACAAACCGCTGTGAAATCAAAGTCGAACTTCTGCGCTCATATCAATCCGCTCCTCCACATTTAGTCCCACGCTGCACTGTTGACGTACCGTTGCCAGCGTTACGCCTCTTCCCAGACCTAACGTGGACAATTTTAATATCAATTTACACATATTTGGGAAGTATGAAATTTTCGATGCATTGGCAAGTATGAAACGTGTGCTCCAAGCCACCGCTATAAACTCATATTGTGGGAAATGACAGAAGCATTAACTTCAAACTTCCTATAGATGTCCCATTCACCTATAGTCCAACTCTACCTTTATTGTTAGTGTTGAGTTTAATGTCAATACTGAACCTAAATAGGCCCATGAGCCTTCGTTTTATCCATTCAAATGATTTACAGATAGCAGAATACCTGCAGCCGTGAAGGCACTATTTTCTTGCATGGGCTAAAGTAGCCTACACGATTGCAGAAAAATGAAAGCAGCCTTGATATGAACTATTTCTGTCAACTGTCTTATTTATTAATGTTTTACGTAGTGTAATAAGCACGATCATGTCCTTGTCATGGGTCATTGTTGTTCGATAACCATCAGACAACAATGACCGACAACGTGGTCATCATCCCTTACATACTTGATCCCATGACTGTAGTTTGCGAGACAGGATGGAGATGGAATTGTGATAATACACACCTTTTCAGTAACACTTTTGAGTATGCATCCTGTGCAAAAGCCTACCGTTAAAAACATCCATTTCACTGGTGGCTCTAGTTTTTAATCAGACCAAAGTGCAACTTTGCCAGTTATATAATTACTCATACAACCCCTCATTACAAGGGTTACAAATACTCAGCTATACTCCATAAAAACTGTCTACCAAACCTATTCCTCAGGCATGACACTGAGTTATGACAACAACAACAGCAACCATGATAAGTATGACAAAAAGAACATCAATAACTAGAACATTATAGAATTAAGAATAGACTGGGGACATGCTCTGGACATTAGGCACCATGCAAATAGTGATGACTGATTAGATCCCCTATAGCCTCTTCAGAAAGATCCGATGGTCGATGGTGTTAAATGCAGCACTGAGATCCAGATGTGCAAGCAAAGAAATAAGACCTTTATCTGAAGCAATTGGGAGGTCATTTGTGACCCTCACCAGTGCTGTTGCGGTGCTGCGATTCACACTGAAACCTGGCTGAAATTCTTCAAATAAAGTAGTGCCCTGCAGATAGTCATCATAACAGATTGGCGACAACTTTCTCCAGGATCTTGGGAGAGAAAAGAAAGGTAAGAAATAGGCCTGTAACTAGCCAAAATCAGAGATTAAAGAATTGTTTTTTTAAGAAGAGGCTTAATCATTGCAACATTAAAAGAATGCGGTACATAGCCAGTTAATAAAGACGTATTAATCATACCAGTGACGAGCAGTCAGGGGGGGCACGTGAGGCTGTCATCATGAGAGGAAAAAGAAACGAAATAATAAAATAACACAAGTATTGATACTTGTCCTCTGGACTATGATTTTGGTGTGGTTCTCAATGTATTTTGACTATTTTTATGGTAAAAATCGCTGAAAATTCTGTATTTCCTGCTTAAATAAACGAAGTCTCCTTCGGACACGAGAGGTGGGGGTGAGGCTGAGCCGAACCTCCCTCCGGATTGCGCAATCACTTACAAACTGGGTTGAGCGCGTGCAAATAGCGCGTGCTTATTCCCATTTCTGTGTATGTCTACAATATGATGGTTGAGGACACTTTTATGTAATAAAAGTATACATCTTCTTTTCCATGGTGTTCAGTAATGCATTTCACGTGTGTGTAATATTTACATCTTATTGATATGACATAAATCCACAGGGGAAAATGCTTGCCTTGAGGCAGGCTGTACCTGTGCCTCAGGAAGCCAGGTCACGGTGAACTCCAACTAGTGATGGGAAAATGAAGCTTCATTAAACAATGAAGCTTTGCGGAACATTGCTTTGCCTTAAGGTTCACTACTAGTGATGGGAAAATGAAGCTTCATGAGGCAATGAAGCTTTGCGGCCAATTGCTTTGTCTTAAGGCTCACCACTCGAAGCTTCATTCAGTGCCCACTAGCCCCATCTGTTGGTAGAGTTAAACTACGACAGTCAAGTCATTCAAAAATATTTCAAATTATTATTGTATTGTATAACTTCATCATTGTTATTACAATGATGAAGCTGTGACAGAAAATGAATCGATGGATGTAATCACAGTATAGAATTGTGTTCAATCCCTGTACAATAACAATAAAGTCTATAATGTTATAACTTTGCTCTCCCTTCTTTCCTAATAAACATGTTCTATCCCTTATTTCCCATTTTATTTTTTGCATTTCATGGCCATCGGTGTTTATCATTCATGGAACATGAGGTGTTGTTGTGTGTTGGACGTGCAGTGCTTATGTGACACAGTATGTTTGGAGGGGGCAGGGAGGGGAGAGGTTCATAATTTTTATTCAAGAACAGAACTTTTGTCACAGTTTCTGCTTTTAAGCGATTTCTTTACCAATTATACAAACTCTGCCAATAAATGCGCAAATCACAACACCTGCCATAACCAGTGTTGGGCAGTAGCGGCGTTACAAGTAGCGACGTTACTAGTTTAACTACATTTCTCAGTAGCGTGGTCGTAACGTCGCTGTTTTCTAAATCAAATAGCTTTTAAGTAGTGAAACTATTTTACTGATCAAATAGCGCGGTAGCGTCCGCAGAAGCTATGTTTTCTCAGGTATTTCTAAACCTCAAACGCAGCGGAGCTTTTGCTGCTTTTTTTTTTGCTGCTTATTTAAACAGACGGGAGCACAGACCTGCACATGCGCGTGTAG
>OMPJ01042332.1:0-24323 GCA_900312935.1 Carapus acus
GGGGGAGGTGAGGGGTGTGAGTGGTAAGTCAGTCAGTGTCCAACGGAATGAATGGGGATAGGGTGATGGCTCTAACGGCCTGATGAGCTACTAACAGCCTGAAGCTGCTGTTAAATATTGTTGTGTGCTGCGGTATCTCTTTCCAGAAGGGAGTGGGGAGAACAGGGCATATCTGGGGTGTGGCGTTCAAGCTGATATTTCTGGCCTTCTTTTGAAGTCGGCCTGTGAAAATGTCTCTGAAGGGGGGCAGTGTGGTCCCTATGATCTTCTCCGTCGTCCTTACCACGCATTGCAGGTCAGGACAGACTCTACGGATGAACAGTAGAAGTTGACCAATAGGGGCAGGAGAGGTGAGACTGTCTGAGCATCCTCAGAAAGTAAAGTCTCGGTTGGGCTCTCCTCAGTTGGGCAGATAAGTGGTTGGTCCAGGTCAGGTCAGCCGATATGTGAACTCCCTGGAACTTGAAGTTCTCCACTCTCTCCACCTGCTCTCCCCTGAGGGAGAGGGGGGGGAGCACAGACTCGGATTTGCTGTAGTCCACTATCATTTCTTTCGTCTTGTCTGTGTTAAGGTCCAGGATGCCTCACAGCCTTTGAAACACCTCTAATCTCTCAATCACCACTGAACAAAAGAAAACAGAGTCTCACCTGAGGCCATAAACTGACAAATTCAGAATAATGAGGAGCCTTTATTTCGAAGTGGGGGTATGACAAAGTTTTATATTGAGTGTTAATTTGATCCTGATACCAAATAGAAAGGCCAAGGGGACAAATAGGTGAAGCAATATCTTCTCATATGAATGCAGATTTTTATTGCTTTTCTGTGTGTAGGCTGCAGGATCTCACCATATTTGTGTATTATATTTTTATATCTTTGCTCTCACCACAAGATCTCAAGTGATACACACAGTGGAATTGATGAGGAATGCCTTGACGGCTGAATGCATAAAAGAGGTGAACTGAGCATACCTCTGTGCTTTCAGGTTTGTCCCTCGTCATGCTGATGAGCTGTATCTGGAAAAAGATGACCCTATATTGATGATGAAACAGTCAGAGGACTTCTGGTGTCTGGGTTACAACATGAGGACAGGAGCAACGGGCATCTTTCCAGCTTACTATGCAGTTCTGGTAGCCAAAGACAAAGGTATTCCTGTCTTCTTTATTCCTCTGTGTTTAGGGCAGTCCTTATAAAATTCACCAAACATTTTCAGGACAGGTTCCACTAGAAATGTTAAGACAAATAGTCACTGTGCCCAATAAGAAAAAATAAATAAAAAAAGTAGGTTGAAAGATATACCATATCACACTCCCTCATCCAGTCACCAGAGAGCCGTGTCTGAAATTTAATTTCATATTGTTGCTATTTTTTTAAAATATTAATATTAATAATAGATGACATAAATTTAATTAATTAATTAAATAAAAGATGACAATATCCTAAAAAATGTTAATTATTCGTGAAGTTTAAATAAGTGTGGGTGAAGTCTGACCTACCCTAAGTCAATTGTCAGTATTGTGCGCAGTGCGAGTAGAGAGTAAGCTGGCGGGGGAGCAGCGAAGATGGGCGATGAGAAATCAATTAACATGATCAGTGTCTTCACATAGATGAGTATCATCAATCAATATTGATAATGTATAATTTAGCTCAAATTGAGAAAATTCGTTATTTCAGAAGAGTGTATCTGGTAGCTCTTCATATGAGTCAGTGCCCATGAAGTAGCCCTCGGCTTCAAAAAGGTTGGTGACCCCTGTTCTAAAATGTGGGGCATGTTCTAAAATGATCGGGAATAATTACCATTGAGCAGTCTCTTCACATAGTATAACCACTACGACCACTACTGCTATTATTATTGTTGTTGTTGTTAATAAATAGTGTGTTGAATAATAAAAATTAATAGTGTTGTTAATAAAAAGTGATTTATGCAGTTTTGTTCGTTGTTGTTGAGGTAGCCTTCAGTATCAAAAACGATGGTGACCTCTGGCCCACTCCCTCTCCTCATCCCAAAGACAAATTGATAAATTTTTACCACCGACCTCATTCTAACACTGTCAGAAAACAGCTAAATGAGTAGAGAGAGGACTTGGCATTTTGTTCTGTCATTGCAGTACAGAAAGACGTTTGGTTGGAGCTGTTTGTGGTGCATTTCCTGGGTTCAGTTCAGGTCCCCTTTCACAAAGGCAATGATGTGCTGTGTGCTGCAATGCAAAAGGTAAACACTACGGAATGACACAGCCACATGAACAACACAATGCTTATGTCAAAGCTGTACTGCATAGGTCACTGTGTGAAACGGGCTACGCTGCTATATTACTTTCTATCTTACCGTGTCCTGAGCAATGAACAGGAACAGGAACATCAAAAAGCGTCACAGCTTTTTTTTTTTTTTACTTTTTCCATATACGTTGGGTGGAACTTGGTGAAATTTTAAGTGTTAAGAGTTTTTAGAATTGTCGGCACTTTTGAGAGGCAGGGCTGTAAGTGGAATGCTGATGGGTGGAACACAACTGCTTGGCTCTGGACCAGAGTTCAATTGTCAGACCAGCCTTGCCAACAGTTTATTTCTAATAGTGTCACTTTTATCTGTGTTGCGATTGTGTTGTGAAAATGCATCATACAGACTCTGATGCATGTGCTGTTTTGGCGAGGCTCAGTCAGAAGCCTCTAAGACCACATCAACTCATGGGAGGGCCAGATAGAACTGCCAAATATCAACATCAGATGTAATGGTAGATAAAATGTTAAAAAAATCTGCTCATTTTGAAATATTTGATATTGATGATTTATTCACTACTCAATTTACAAATATTAGACTACACTTGTCAAGTGAAGTCTAGTCAATTTAATTTGTATTGGGCCAAATCATAACAGAGGTCATCTCAAGGCGCTTTTCAAGATGGAGCAGGAAGTGCTGCTCACCACGTAAACAGTCAAGGTCTAGAGGATGGACACACAGAGACCCATCAACCATTTGCTCTTTTATTTAGTGTTTTATTGTTAGCGTGATACAGGAGAGAAAATGTCAGCAATTTGGAAATATTTCAACTTCGAAACTCAAGCGAGAACAAAAGCTACATGCAAGATTTGCGGTATGAAAGCTGCATGAGGTGGAACTGACGTGGCAATTGTGAATTGCGGCAATTAAAAGGGGGATGGACCGCAGCAACGAACCCTGGTCAGCTCATATCAGAGGAAGGACCAGAGGTACACAAAGAGTGAAGCACCAAGAAAGATGTCTGACAAAATGACTGAAATGACTGTGCTCTGTAACCTGCCCCTCTCCTTTGTGGACAATGTGGGATTCCGGCTTTTTATGGATCACGCAGTAACAAAATCCAACGTCCCAAGCCACAAATATATCACAGAGACTGCTGTCTCTGCACTCCAAAAGAAGGTGACGGAGCATGTTTCAAGAAAGCTAGAAAAGGTGCAGGCCATAAGCTTCACTAATGATAACTGGAGCAGCAACGTCTTCCCACTTTCCCTGGAAACTGAATCGTTCAACCTGGAAAGCAAACCTGAAGTCCCAGTGACGACACAAGAGGTTGGACAAGTCTCCTGACACCTCCTGCACTGCAGAGATTCCCTTGAGCAAAGCACCTAACCCCTAACCAGCTTAGGGGTGCTTTCAGAATGAGCAGCCCCCTCACTCTTTTGACTCTCCTTTTTTGCACGACATGGTGTGCATACTAATTTCCCCTTCAGGGGGTTAAGTACGTGATAATGTACGCGTCGGAGGTCATTGTTGATGGCTAATCACCAAGAGGTGCTCCCCCATCCGACGCAAAGCGGAGGGAGGGGGGACACCCCCCGACGAGGGCATTATCGCGCTTATTACACGGCTTAAAACATTATTGAATTGTACAGTTGTCAGAAATAGTTCATAACAAGGAGCTTTAATTTTTCTGCAATAGTGTAGGCTACGCTACTTAAGTCTGTGCAAGAAAGTAGTGCCGAAACGGCTACAGGTACTGTGCTGTCCGTGAATCATTTGAATGATTAAAACAAGGACTCATCAGCCTACTAAAGAGTCAGTATGGACATAAAACTCAGTATTTCCATTGAAGTTATAGTTGGACGAGGCAAATGGGACATCTTTGGGAACTTTTACAGTAGCGCTTCTGTCACTTCTACCGACGTGTGTTTGTAGCAGCAGCTTGAAGTACACGCATCATACTTACCCACGCATCGAAAGTTTCATACATCCCAAATATGCTGAAAATAATTTCTAAATTGCTCATGGCTGTTCCGTGACGAAGTGTGACGCAGGAAACAGTACATAAACAATCCAGAGTGGAACTAAGTGCTTTGGCGCGGATTGATATGAATGCAGCAGGTTGAACTCTGAGTCTTTGATTTCGCAGCGGTCCGTTATTGATAGTCGAGCGGTCATTATACGAAATAATGACCGCTCACATGACCAATAACGGCCAATCAGAACCGAGCATTCACGCAAGCCATTAAATAATAAAGTATATCTTCTCTTCTCTTGGCTATGGCCCACTGACGCAGATACTCGGTACATGACTTGCATACTATGTGTGCTGCTCAAGCATTATTATGGTCAGTTTAATACCAAAAGAAGCATGGTAAGAATGCCTTATGAAACCTGCGACTAAATTCCTGTAAGGAGCGATGGTGTATTCACCATAGGTGTGACAGAATACGTCTTACTTTTGAAAAGGTCTTTCAGTCAGAGCCATTTCATTCACATGTAATCTAAGTTGTCACAAGCCAAATCCTAAGAATTTGTTAACTGCAAGAAATATTAAGGAATTTTGCATCATACAATGTGAAAATAACCGTCAATGTAAACAAAAATGTCAAGGGCAAGGCAGAGCAATTTTATTTGTACAAGCACATTTCAGCAACGCAGCAATTCAAAGTGATTGATGTAGAGCACAGGAGTCAAACTCAAGGCCCAGGGGCCAAATGCGGCCCGTGGCATCATTTTATGTGGCCCGCGAGCGCTTGAGCAACTGTTTCAAAATAACACTGGTGTCAACCCAAGGTCCAAGGTCCAAGGTCCAGGCCGAATGGCGCCTGATGAGTTTCAACATGGATCTCCCTCATTTAAACGTGCATTAATAATAATAATAATAATAATAATAATAATAATAATAATACATTTTATTTAAAGGCGCCTTTCTTGGCACTCAAGGACACCGAACAGTTGCATTAAAACAGGTTAAAAACACATTAAAAAAAAGAAACAATACAGATAGAAATATATATATAAAAATAAAAATGGCATTGACTCAAAATCTACATCTCCCAAAATGCACGAGAATCATGTTACTAGTTAAGTGACAGCAGCTTAGCCCTGACCAAATACACACTTTATAAAATGTCAGTTTATCAAGAGGGGAAGAAGGGAACCAGGTTGCGGACACGCTGATTGATTGTTAATTGATTAATTGGGTTTCTCCTCCTGATTGAATACAAGGATCTGTGATGGAATAATAGCAAAGCTCTGACATATTTTCACATATATTCAAATGAAACATTTGTACGTTGAATAAGTGAAAAATTGTAAATATTAGGGATTTCTAAATGAGTTGTGACGTTTTACATCAAGTTACATCTACACTTCCTTAATAATTGCCATTGGCATCTGGCCCCTTGGGGGCCATGGCCACGCTGATGTGGCCCTCGATGGAAATGAGTTTGAAACCCCTCATGTAGAGCATAAAAGGCATTAAAACAAAATAAAAGCAACATAAGAAAACATCAAGAGCAAACAAATAAAATGTGTTCAATTTAGGGAATAAAAAAGTAGCTAAAAAGAGAAGAAGATGATAGAACAGGACATTAAAGGCAACAGCATGGCGCCCCTCAAGGCGGACGTACAGTATTTGCTCGCTCAGCACCTGGATGCAGTGTTTTTGATCATTATCTCTATCTAGTCATTTTTTACTGCGTTTTTTCTTCCATTTTCTCCATCTTCACCTATCATGCACTGCTGACATACAGTAGACAGGAACTTTTGAATATTGCTCTGCACAGTGCAGATTTTACAGGATACATTCTGCCAGAACTTATCTGGTCACTCGACAACAACCATCACCGTCACCCCCGAGAGGACCACGAGACACCAGCCTCACGGGAGAACGCAGACCCGCGGAGAGCGCTGAGGAGACGGCATCCCAAGCGCAGCCAGAAAGGGTTTCAAGCCAGGCATAAGGCTCGTCCAAGCGGACCACAGCTCCCCATCCGCCAGGTAGCGAAAGTGCAGTCCTCAGAGAACAAACTGGACAAACTACGGGCCAGGATTATGTCTCAGAGGGAAACAGGAGAGTGTTGGGCTGTTATCTTCCCAGTAACCTGGCTGCTAGAGGACGTCCAGGACTCTGCGGTTCAGCTGGACACACACTCAATGCACTGGGAGGACCACATGGCTGCCTTTGGTAAAACAACAGGGGAGGTGTATGTGTGTATGTGAGCAACCCTCGGTGCAGAGAGTACTGTACTGGTACTGCAATTTTACCACTATCTGTGTTTAAATGTATATCATTAAATACTTTAACAATAGCAGTCTCAGTGCTGTGGTTTGATCAATATCCAGATTGTAAGACATAGAAACAGTTATGTAATGCAATTAAGTTCTTAAGCTGTTGAAAAACAGCTTGTTCAGTGATCTTGCTTAAGAAAGGGAGGTTTGATATAGGCCTCTGGTTGCTCATTAGTGAAGTGTGTAGAGTGTTCTTTTTTAGGAGTGGCTTTATAACTGCAGTTTTCAGGGCCTGTGGGAGGTCACTTGAGAGAAGAGATGTGTTGACAATCTGTAAAAGATCCTAGGCCATGCAATTTGAAAGTGTTTTGATAAAGCCAGTAAGCAGAATATCGAGGCAGCAAGACAAGGGTTTCAGAAGTTGTATAATGTCCTTAAGGTTTTTATGGTTAATAGGATGGAATTGTGTCATACTATTCAGATTGACTTTAAGTGGACAGAGGAACAACGCATATCCTGCACCTGATTTAGAGGCACTGACTGTCTTATTTTCTGAATTTTGTCAGTAAGGAAGGAGGTAAAATTCATTGCAGGTCTTGGTGGATAGAAGCTCGGGGGCTACTGATGCTACAGGGCTTGTTAACCAAAGTTTCCGTAACTCTTCTGTTTACACTGGAGGGAATGATCAAACACAATGGAAACTTTATCTCTTTTCTTATGCACTCTAGCTTTATTCGATGAGTCTCATAAAGAAAAGCTGCACTGTTATGTGAGTCTAACCAAGTTTCAGTTAACACACATAATATCAAGGTTATACTCTATGATAAAATCATTGATTAAGGATTTCGTGACAAGGAGCTGATATTAAGTAGAATTAACTTTAATATGATCAAAGTGTTATCGACAGAATTTTTTGGAACAAGGTCCGGGTGACGAGGAAGTGATGCTAAATTTGATAAATTTGCAAACTGTTTCTTTACAGATTCACCACTCTTTTTCTGTTATCTATCAAGACAGTTATTTGGCAAGCTACTGGCACACTGGACTCCGGCTTTTCCTGGGAGGAGATATGAGTGTAATTAGCTTTGCAGCCTGGAAACAGCACATATCAGTTAGGGAGGAGGAGGAGTGAGGGAGGAAGGAGAGGATGATTTTGTAGCCATTGTGGGGAAAAGAAACATGTGGCTTACTTCAGCATGTTCACCTGATTCAGCAAAACCAATGTGAGTTTTGGATTCAGCACATGAAAATAATCCTAAATCACTTAAAAAGCCATCGACAATAAATTTGGTGTTGACCAGTCTTAATTCATCAGAAAAAAAGAGAATTTATCAACAAGTATCCATTCACTACCCAGCAACAAAGGTAGTTCCTTCACTCAGACCATTTTGGTGTTTCTCATCAAACTGACATTTGACACATTACAGTGTGTAAGGCCAGACCGGCTCCAACTACCTCAACATTCACCGCTTCAATGCCACTTTGAAAATTCGAGGCTGTCCTCAAGTTTCACTGCTGTGTCATTTTTGGCTGTCCTGTGAAGTCATTATGCTATGATCATAGTCTACACATTATTTCTTTTCGATTCATAGATTAGGTTTGTTTGTTTGTTCGTTTTTTTTGTTTGTTCGTTTGTTAATAGCTAAAGTTGACCTCCTTAGCTCTTTGTTGTCAAAATGCTGATCTATCATATCCCCTGACAAAGGACACTGCTTCATAGCATAAAGCAGATTCTGGTTTCTACCTTGCAGTACAAACACAAACTTGTTTTCCCTCTATCAAATGTGAATGCAAAATATATGTCAAAATATAGATACACTTTCAATCCATGTTAAGTTGTGCATTTTAAAATGACTGTGGAAAAAAAGGGCTATTCCTTTTACCACTTCCCATTACATCATTGGCATGATCACAACACACTATTTGGAGGAAAATGGAAATGCAAATCACATAGATTACCAGGATGTTGTGTCTGTGCTTATGTGGACTCGTGGACAAAATTGTTTGTACACCTCTCTTAATAAAGGAAACATCCACAATGGACACTGAAATGACAGTGAAATGAAACTGACAAAAGTAATAATAAATAGAAATTTACCTAAAATTAATCAATGAAAATCAGACGTTGCTTTTGAATTGTGGTTCAACGGAATTAGTTAGAAAACGAACAGGCCAAACAGGACATAAATGATGGTAACTATAGAAAAGATTGAAAATAATTTTACCATACGGACATGTTAAACTGAGGTGTGTCCTCTGATTTGCATCACAGGTGTCTTCAAACTTGTACTCAGTCAGTCTGCTTAATCAAAGTGTGACAAGTGGTCACTGAGCTATTTGGTGACATGGTGTGTACCACACTGAACATGGACCACAGGAAGCGAAGGAGAGAATTGTCTGAGGAGATTAGAAAGGAAATTATAGACAAGCATTTTAAAGGTAAAGGTTATATGATCATTCCCGAGCTGCTTGATTTTCCTGTGACTACAGTTGCACATATTATTCAGAAGTTTCAGGTCCACGGGACTGTAGCCAACCTCTTTGGACGTGGCCTTAGGAAAAAAATTGATCACAAAATGGAGAGACGGATAATACGAATGGTAACCAAAGAGCGCAGAACAACTTCCAAAGAAATTAAAGTTGAACTCGTAAATCCAGGTACATCAGTGTCAGATCACACCATCTGTCGTTGTTTGAGCCAAAGTGGACTTCATGGAAGACGAGCAAATCACAAAAAGTGAGACTGTAAGTTGCCACAATGCATTTTGACAAGCCACAAAGCTTCTGGGAGAATGTCCTTTGGACAGATAAAACAAAACTGGGGCTTTATGACAAGGCACATCAGCTCTATGTTCACAGACACAAAAATGAAGCATACCAGGAAAAGAACACTGTCCTTACTGTTCTGGGGCTGCTTTGCTGCGTCTAGCACAGGGTGTCTTGAATCTGTGCAGGGTACAATGAAATCTCAAGACTGTCAAGGCATTCTGGAGAGAGCTGCCTACTGTCAGAAAGCTTGATCTCAGTTGCAGGTCATAGGTCTTCCAACCGGAAAATGACCCAAAACACACAGGTAAAAACACTCTGGAATAGCTAAGAGCAAGACATTGGACTGTTCTGAGTGGCCCTCCGTGAGCCATGATCAAAATCGTATTAAATATCTGTGTAAGGAGCTGAAACATGCTGTCTGGAGAAGGCATCCTTCAAACCTGAGACAACTGCAGGTTGCTCATGAGGGGTGGGCCAAAGTACCTGTTGACAGGTACAGAAGTATATATAATATATATATGTAGTATATAAAATATTAAGTTAAGGATACCATGACTTTTGTCCATGCCTGTTTCATTAGTTTGTTTTTTAAAATGATTCTGTTGAACCACATTTCTAAAGCAATGTCTGATTTTCATTGTTTAATTTCCAGTAATTTTTTATCTATCATTACTTTTGTCAGTTTCAAGTTATTTCAATGTCCATTGTGGGTTTTTCTTTCATTAAGACAGGGGTACCAACAATTTTGTCCACGTGTGTATCTGTTCAGTACTTCAGCCCCATGTTACTGATGCTCCATGTATGACTTGCCTGACAGCTTTTTTTCCCTGTGCTTTGTGCTGTTCTGTCTCAGGGGCCTCTTCATTCAGTCTGGATCTTGGCTGCAGTAGACCAAGGGCTCTTCTGCCCATGCAATAGTGCCTGCTCTTGTGCAGCCATGATTAGTGAAGATTTCAGTCGTGTCAGCCACCTCTTCAATTTGTCTGGAGCACATCTCTTTCTCTTTTGGCTTTTCTTTCTCTTTTGAGTTTCTCTGGGGTGGGTGCCATTGCCCTGTGCACTCCTGGATCCTCTCCATCATCCTGCATAATGGTTCTATTGCTTACCAGTCCCCTGCCCACACTTATTCTACAGTCTGAGGGTGCTGGACTTAATGTCAGACAGTATGTGCATTATTAGGACAAACAGTATGCACTTGACTTGATGTCAGCTGTCTCCATCTCCTCCTTTGGGTAGGATTAATATTCCAGTAAGTAACAGTACTGCAGATATCTTATTTTCTTAATCCTTGTCAAAGTATTGACTTCTTGTCTTGGATCCTGATCTCCACTACTTGTCGGTTTTAGCCATGGATGGGTCTGCTGTTGTTTCATCACCTTGCCACTAGAAGTCAACATTGGATGGGTTTGTGTAAAACTGTTTGTGTATCTTTTCAGGCGGGTGTTTCGGGCTTAATTGCATGGCAGTCTCCAGTGTCTCCACATGGGATAGCATGTCTTCACTGCACGTCTTTCTGGCTCTAATCTGTGGCACTGCCTTAATACTAAAAATCCGCACATAATTGTTGTAACACAAGTAATGAAAGGTCAGGTAAAAGCACCAGTAGTGTGGCAGACATCATGTCTATTGTCTTTCATTCTATCTTCATGCACGTAGTCTTGATTTATTCACACATTTCCCTCTTTTTTGACACATGGAGAGGAAATTGATCTGACAAGTAAGTACTCTGATGGCAGACCAAAAATGTTTCTTGTTGCCTGGACTAATTTGTGTTAATTTGCTCTATATTTGACAAAACAAAGGTGAAATTAAATAGAACTTGAGTATGTTGGCTAGTTTATTTACTGTCTCTCACGCTGTGAATGCCAGGATATATGATATATCAGATTAATATGGATAGAAATGCACACAATAAGAAATACCAAGACATGAGTGTAATTCTGCTGCCCAGCTCTTAAGGTGTTTTTATGGCTCAACAGGTAGCCTGGAGCAGGAGGTTCTCAGCTGAGCCACCTGCCACCTGCAGGTTGGAGGTCAGCATAAGAGGAATGAAGATCAGCGTGCATGACCACAGTCATCTGGCCCCCAGGGTACAGCAGACCCTCCGTTGTTCTTTCTCTCTCTCTCTGTCTCTCTCTCTTTCTTACTCTCTTTCTTTATTTCTCTCTTTCTTTCTATCCCTCCTTTTTTTCTTTCTTTCTTTCTCTCTTTCCTCCTTCCTTCTTTCCTCACTTTCCACCTTCCTTTGTTTGTTCTCTCCTCTACGCTTCTGTCGTCTCCTCCTTTAAACTCATGCTCGACATTCCCCTCCTTTCAACCTCCCGAAAATGAAGACGCACAGGAAAACATCCAGTGGAAGAAGTTGGTGAATAAAAAGTGGGATTGCCAGGGCAATGAAGTCAACGCAAAGTAATACTTAAAAGGAAAGACGATGGAAAAAGCCTTTGGTGAGCTATATGAGAGGCTGGACAGTGAAGAGGGGGAAAAGCATATGGCAAGGAGTGAATTCACGGTGAGCTGAAAGTGCAGAAATTAAGCTATCAGGACACTGGAGAACAGAAAGGCGAGTGGTCCAGTTGACAGACATGGAAGGACATGTCTGTATGAGAAGGCAGATGCGAGTGGACTGTGGTGTTACAAATGTTCCACAGCAAAAGTGATTTTCAGAGTTGGAGATGTTGAGGTTAGGTGCTGAGAGAGATCACCACATATTTTTTTTTGCCTTTTTTGCCTTGAGAGTGCACAATATAGAAGTTTAATGAAGGTCATTGAAAGTTCCATTGGGGTTTTTTTCGGATCCAGAGAATGTGAAGTATATGACACAGAACCAGGGGTTCAGACAGATATTTTCCACTATGTCAGGGATTTGCTCCAAGCCCTGGCCTGGTTCGACTGTGCTAACAGATTGACAGATGATGTCAGTTAATATTTGTGGTTTATATTGTCATCTTTGATGAGGGGAGGGGAACCACCAGAGGAGGAAGAGGAAGACCACAAAGAGGGTTTACACAAATAGACAATCAGTGAGAGGAGACACAGCACTGGTAGGTATAAGATTGTTGAGGGTATGAAGAATAGGTCGTGGCCCAAAGTAGTTGGAGCAGAAGAATAAATATCATGAATATGTAACTGCCAAAGAGTAACTGTAAGTGAATAAAATGTACTGTGTATTGCCTTGTAACTGTCCAGGCAATACAGCAAAAGATAGCATATTACTTAATCTTAATTATTCATTATTGAATGATAAATACTGAACGTAAATCAACAACTACTTGCCAATTCCATTTCATCTCAGACTTTTTTTTTGTTGTTAAATTAATCTCTCTCTTGTTGGTCCACTCAGGGGGACCAATGCTCCCATTTCTTCCAGCTGAAGAACATCTCATTCTGTGGCTGTCATCCAAAGCACAGAAGGTGAGTTGCACTGCTAAAAACAGGAGGGGGCTGTGTTTTTTGTCTGTAGAATGAAATTAAAGTCAGGAGCTGACAAAGCAAAACATTAATATCAAGACAGGATATTTTTTATTTGTCTCCTGAAAGAGGAAAACTGACCCACCATAGCAATCTAACATGAATGGATACACAAAATAAAAGGGGAGGGGAGAAAAATAGTAGTAAAATCATACACGGAATGAGATGAGATGAAAATTTTGTAGATAATGTGAAATTTGGAGGAAGTTGCTTGATATGTTAAGTGTACCATATACAAGTGTAAAAACATAGAAGGTGGTGGTCAAATACAAAACTGAATGACCCTCATTGCCAGGGACACGATATCCCTCGTTGGGTTTCCCATGTCAAAGTACTCCCGAAAGAGGGGCAAGACAAGGACTGGTTCAGAAGACCCACAATGGAAAAATCACCAAGAAGTCGGAACACTCTGAGATTTGCGAAGATGAGCTTGGTTCTGATGAGAGGGACCTCTTCATCAGAAAACAAAAAAACGAGAGAGAACGATGCTTCATTGTTGTTCATTTTCAGAAAGAATCCGGATTTTATGTCATATAAAAAGTCACAGATGGAGGTGGGTGGGCAAATGTGGCAGGGTTTGTTGGGGAGGCAGAGCTGAGTCTTATTCTGATAGGAAAAATAGACATGGGGGAGAAGAGACATGACAAAGAGGACTTGACCAAAGGCAGAGACTAGTGCATCACAGGAGGAGGTGGAATAAGGGGGTGAAGGTTTTTGACCAAATTGCATTAAAATGATTATTCCAGTGGGTGCTCATCTGTCAAAGAGGATGTAATTAAAGATGGTGTCAGAGTCTGCACCCAGACCCAGAAAGAATCAGATCAAGTCTTACAGTCAAGAACGGATGAAAACAGTCCTGGAAGAACAGAGCCCAGGGGTTCCCATCGCGAGCATTGATGAGTTCAGAGTTCTAATCAGTACTGAGAAAAGTAGAAAATTGTGAATAAAGTCCCTTTTAGCCACCGGTAGGTGGTGGACAGAAACCAGAAGACAGACCATTCACCTGTAGAGCTAGTGATTAAAATGATGTATACACATAGACAGGAACAAACAATATTGTTCACTTTGTGCTGGAGAATATTGAAAGACTTACTCAGACTGGGGAAGTAGTCAATCTCACATCTTGGCTGCACAAAGAAAGTCAAACTTAAAGTTTAGGAGGAGATCCTAGAGGAATTGTCTTTTTCCCATGAAGGAGCAGATATTGCACAATCCAAAGCTGACATTCTGCTGTCCGTGAGAGTGGCGACATTAGTCGATCACATTCGGTTCACTAAGACACTGTGTTCCTGTGTGTTCCAGACTTTCTTGGTTGACGATAGGAGCAGATGGAATTTGTGGTAGTGGAGTCATTGATGTAGATGCTAAAACAGATCTGCAATAGATGTGTTTTTGATTAGGAAAGTTAGTGATGTCTGGAGGTAAACGCAGTCCCGGCGGCGGACCCATAGCTGGAGGAGCTCAATGCAGGATGCTGTAAATTGTATATTACTAGGTAGTTCCGTAGTATGAGTAAATTGTAAATTTTTAGTTAGTCCCTTCGCAGTGCCATCATATACTGCAAAGCTTTTTAGTATCCTCCACCTGCTGAATACTTGTAAACTGTAAATTGTTAGTTAATCCCCCCTGAGTGCTTTTGAATACTGTGAAGTTTTTAATTTTTAAGTTTGATCTTCCACTGCTATATCACCTTGAGCTGGGGCCTTTAATTTCTTGGATTGCAAGATCAATGGATCAATAAAGTACCTACCTACCTACCTACCGACCTACCTACCTACCTAAAAGCTGTGTACTGGGATATGGCAGTAATGGACTTGTTAAATGGACAGGACAATCAATGCAATCATGGAACTCAAAGGTAACCTCTTCAATTACATGAGGAGCTTGTGGCGTAGTATCCCGAGGTGAAAGCAGCAGGTGAGGAGCGGGATCCTGAAGAGCAACACAAGTAATCACATTTACTGCAGATTGAGTAGGTCTTACTTATTGAGGTCTGACTAGGTTTCAAGGCCTACTTTGTTGTGCTGGTCTTGTGAAAAGGGTCTTCTGAAAAGAACAAAAGTGACTTCCCCATAGGAATAGTGTTTTGAGCCCTCCAGTTTTGTGCCGTGATGATATGGTGGTTAATAATCTGTGCAGCGGATATCCAAATTTTGATCCAGGTTATAGTAGGGATCCATCCCTAACATGGCACGGGGGCACTTATTTAGGGCAACATATGACCACCCATTGTTCACCAGGGCAGACAAAAGCATCGCTTTCTTGCGTCTTTGGGTCTGTGAGCAGGCCCAGATAGTTGTCTATGCTGTTACCTCAGACAGCAGTCTTTATTTGGTGACTGAAGGATAGGGTCACTCTGACTGGAGACTCCTTTTTTCTCTATTCCAATACAGTAGGACATGAGTGCTCATGTGAGCAATGACAGCATAATTTCGACAAACACCCTGCCCGATCTGAACCCAGATGACGTCCAATTGTTGCACAAGTCACAGCCTGTCTACAATGAACGCTTGGTTCATGATGTAACCCATTGATGTATTTGGCACCAGGACAGGTCAACGATCAATTTCATAGTTTCTTTACAGTAGTTCATCTGATCTGAAGCTGCATGCTCTGGACAGTGTGGTGAAGAGAGGTGTGAACTGACCACCCCCTGGTGGTGATTTGGATGAGATGGAGAGCAGGGATGATGGGAGCTCAACCCGCACCTTGAGCAGTGCTTTGACCACACCATGAAGGTACAAGAGGACATATTGTCCGAAGGGCCCTTGCTCCATTCTGCTATTGTTGACGCGGCTGCCACAACCTATGGCTGATAGCAGAGACTGAGGTCTAGTAGAGTAACCCCCAAAGCTAGTTATGGACAGCAGAGTTTAGGGAAGCCATGGCTGCAAAAAGAAGCCTGGTTGAGCATGATCAGACAGGTTATTCTGTGGATCCCTGCAGGAATGTGCGAAGTGATATGCAGCTACGATGATTGTCTCGATAAATACTGGGACATGGCAAGAATAATTGAGAATAATTGAGACTATGGCTGAAGACCTTCAGTCGGACTTTAACGATTCTGATACCTGTGGTGTGGCAATGATGGGAGTCAGCTGAAAAAGAGTGATTGTCCATTTCAGGCTAGGGAAGATGCAGTGCCTCAAATTGTGCCAGAATTTCATGGTCATGCTCTCACACAGGAGGTGATGACAAAACACACGACCGACAGTCTCTTCAAGGCGACAGCTGCAGTGCACAGTCGATGCTCAACCATCAAATGGTAGTGAGGAGTGTAAAACCTGAAAACAAGTGTCCCAAATGACAAGTTCATCTTGTCTGCACCCCCCAACTGTGATAATGGACTGTAATCACTGAAAGAGTGTGAGAGTATTAGGAGCCACAATTACTTTTCATGTGATAATGAACTTAGACATATGGGGGATGTTCAAAGTAGAACCACTGTTCCTACGCATTGGGAGGATCATGTTGATTTAGTACCAGCATCTGGATACCTCGCTACATAAATGATCAGAGCATGTCCATCTGGCAGAAGTTGTACAGGCAAACCCAGGAAACGCGAGAAGGATTACATCTCTTGGCTGGCTTGGGATCTGCCTGGAGGAGCTGGTGCAGGAGGCTCAGAGAGGGCTTCCTTTCTATACAATACAATACAATACAATACAATCTACTTTGTATAGTGCCAAATCATAACAGGAGTTATCTCAAGGTGCTTTACAGGATGGAGCAGGTAGTGCTCCTCAGCATGAACAGTCAGGGGCTCTGGGATGGCCAGGTGGTGTCTGGACACACAGACACCCAACACATCTCCCATTAGCGACAGTGGCAAGGAGAAAACCTCCGGTCAACTGCCTCGACCGGTCGGGTTGGGAGAGAGAGGAAAGGAGAGAGAGATAGAGAGGCAGAGAGAGACAGACACAGGTTTAAGGATGCACAACTTAAGGATGCAGGAAAGGGTGGATGGGTGCAAGTGAGGCGGAGAGGGAGAGGAGATCGAAGATGAGGAAGAGGGGGAGAGGAGAACTCAGTGTGTCATCTGTTTCTAGTGGCATGGTTTTGTCAAACTATAGGCTTTATCGAAAAGAAAAGTTTTAAGCCCACTCTTAAAAGCAGTGAGGGTATCCGCCCCCCGGACTGAAGCAGGAAGATGGTTCCACAGGACAGGAGCCTGATAGCTAAAGGCCCTGCCCCTTATTCGAATCTTGCTGATTTTGGGGATCACTAAGAACCCAGCGCTTTCGGATCGAAGAGCCCTGGTTGGATGATAAGGGACGATCAGCTGTTTAAGGTACGATGGTGCCTGATTATTGAGCGCCTTGTAAGCAAGGAGAAGGATTTTCAATTCTATTCTCAATTTCATTGGCAGCCAGTGGAGAGAAGCTAACACTGGGGAGATGTGGTCTCTTTTCTTAGTTCCTTAGTTCCTTCTTAGTTCCAGTTCTGTGTCATCTATCCTCGAGATCTGGACCTGGATAAGCGGAAGTCAGTGAGACAAGAAAATATGCCTATATGCATAATGGTGGTGTTTCATTGTGTTGATTGTCCTGTAGGTATTTTGGTTTCATCACTAAACATCCAGACCAACATCGCTTTGCCTGTCATGTCATGATGTCAGAATCAACATTACAGCCTCTAGCTGAGTCTGTAGGGTAAGACAACTTCACTTTTGCTTTACTTTGAAGTAGCATACACATAGCAAATCTGATCTTAGTATGGGTAATGTCATGTACTACAGTGTATTTTATGATTTGGTATTGCTTTGAAGTTGTACAAAAACTTCTCTTCTTCAATAGGAGGGCTTTCAAGCAGTATTACAAAAACCAAATTGACTACTCGTGTCCCACTGAAGACATCTTCATCGAATAACGCCTCTGCTCTGTCCTCATCTCAGCCTGACGCACCAGGGGTTTCACAGCCAAAACCTGGACTTCACCCTAAAAGTCAAACAATCTGTCGTGTGACTTGAGACATAACCTTAGAGTTTTAATGACTTTTTCGGCAAACTATGCATGTATGAGGTTTCCCCCAAACACACAATTCTCTGCACAAGACTTTCTTTCAGTCCATTCACTTTGGTTTGCCACAGAGCTGCCCTGAATTCTACAAACTGCACTGGGAAAATGTTTTGCTCCTCGAATACCATGTTGGGACACACTAGCAACATCACTAACAACACAACACAACACCTGTATGTACTGAGGCTAAATGTCTCTTGTACATGTAATTCCAGTCATACACAATCTCACCAAAAGAAGGACTCAGGACAATTAGTCATATGTCCTGGACAGAAATGAAGGACACTGGTGAATTATATGTGTATTTACATCAATATTACAGGGCATTAATGTGTAAATGAATATAACACAAATAAACCTATATTCCATCAAATTGCATCTACCACTCTCTCTCTCTGTCTATATACTGTAGAGACAAGAGTATTGTGTTCTGTTTCAGATGCTCAGTGCACAGTAGATAACACTGTAGATTGGAGGTGTACTAAGCGCTGGCTTACATCCAACCTCATGAGCTTGAACTTGGTGATAATTGTTACTGAGGATCTCAGACCTCAACATTTTTGTTTGGCTGTGCAGGAAGTCAACCATAATCACAGATGACTTAGGGGCTTAAGGTTGTTGAAATCTTAATGCGCTCACACCATCAGACATGGGACCAGAGTAGCTGTTGGAGTTCTAGAGGGTCAGCTATGTGAATCATCAATGAATGATGAATCAATGTCCTTTATTGTCATTACAACTAGTGCAACGAAATTGTATGGTACTATCTCGCAAATGTACAATGTCATACATTGTACAATGTCATACATACATATTTCTCATAGACTAATTACCAGTCATTGTAACAAGGTCATGGCGGTCCTCATGTGTCTCTGATGCACTTGTGCCTTGGATCTGTATGCAGCCATATACACAGTATGTGTGTGTGCATGTGATATATATGTGCATGTGATGTACCGTATATGTGATATATTAATGAGTTCAATTAAATTTTATTTGTATAGCGCCAAATTATGAGAGAAGTTATCTCAAGGCACTTTAAAAGATTAAGTTATAGAAATAGACCTAAACATAAACATATTTCCCCCATTAGCAGGCACTAGGTGATACTGACACAGAAAAAAACTCCCATTTAGTGAGATGAAACCTCGGGCAGAAAAGGCTGCAGGTGGAGGGCTATCTGCCTTGACTGGCTTGGTTGAGACAGAGAGAGAGAGACAGAGATAGAAAAAGAGAGAGGGAGAGACAGAGGGACAGAGAGAGAGAGAGGAAGAGGGAGAGCGAGGTATACTGATATACAGATGCACAGCAGTGCAATGACAAGGTTACAATTGAATTTAGCATATATTAACTGTATGTAGATATGTGTAAATATGAACACGTCATGTGGATAATTCCTCCATCACCACAGAAGCACGTCAGTCATCACTGGTAATGTTCCATCTGCAATCTGCAATTGACAAAGAACGAGACACTAACAGTGAACCATTCTGAACCAGCTTGGGAGAGACATAAAGACTGAGCCATTCTGAACCAGCTGGAGAGGCCTTAGTGCCTTGTTGCTACAGCCTGATAATAGAGAATTACAGTAATCAGTAACAAAAGCATGAACCAGTTTTCAGCATCTTTTAAAGACAGCATGTGCCTGACCTTGTGACGGATGGCGGTTCTTGACATTCTTTTTATGTGCGAGTTGAAGGACATACTTGATCAAAAATAACACCTAGATTTTTTGCAGTAGAGCTGGAGGCCAAGGTAAAGCCTTCCAGAGAGCTACGTCATTACAAAGTGACAGGTCAAGTCAATTTAATTAATATATATAATATTAATACCAAATTACAACAGAAGTTTTATCAAGTGTATTTCTGAGGGGCTCAGGGCCAGCAACGATAGCCTCAGTTTTATATGACTTCAGCAACAGAAAATTACAAGTCCTCCACATTTTTATGTCTCTAAGGTAGGAATGACCAAAGTCTGGCCCGCAGGCTGTCAGAGCACGCAGCTTTGGTCTTATAATGTATCATTTATGGCTCGCCTGCACTGACAAACTGAATAAAAGAAGAATTGAACTTGGAACTGTAATTCCTCCTTTCACCAAATGGTGGCAGCACCACCTTAATACTATCAGTCTGCATCCGTGCCGCGAAACCCTCTCAGCTCATGTCTGCCATGGCCACTGCAAAAAAATCAAGGAAAGTTGACAGTGAAGGCAGCCGCTTTCAAGAGACATGGGAATTATGATACTTCTAATATGTAGAGAGACGGTTGCCTTGTTTAAGGATTTCAATGTAAAGAGACACTACCCGACTAAACATGCTAACACATACTACAAGCTAACAGGGAGTGACCGTGCTGAGAAAGTGAAGCAGCTCCAAGCTGCACTGGCATAGCAACATCGTCAGATATTCAGAGACAACTGGAGGACAGGGGAGAGGCTTTTGATCATCTCTCATTAGCCTGCGATGAAAGCATAGATGCATCTGACACTGCACATACTGATTTTTTTAAGAGGAGTTAACAACATGAACGCAACAGAGGAGCTGCTGGACCTCCAAAGCATGAAAGGCCAAACCAGAGGATCGGATATATTCGTTTCTGTTTGTGAAGATGTTGATGATATGAAACTACCATGGAGTAAAGTTTCTGAGATCAGTACTGATGGTGCGTCTGCCATGGCTGATGAGCGAAGTGGATTGTCCACACTGATCTGCAATAAAGTCAGCGAAGAATGAGGTATCGCCATTAGACTTAAATGTATAATTCACCAGCAGGCTCTCTGCGCCAAACATCTCAAATTTGATTATGTCATGAAACCAGTGGTAAAGACAATCAATTCTATTCACTCTAGTACTATAAGCACTATACCACGGACAATTTCAACTGTTCTTATTTCCAGGATGTTATGCGTATCCAGGCAGAATACAGACGTAATACTGTATATCTCTACAATGTGGGGTGGCTAAGTCAGGGATCTGGACTGCAGCGATTTTTCACTTGCAGAGAGGAAATTGGACAGTTTTTCAGTGAAAAGGGGCAGCTGATGGAAGGACTGTCTGATCCTGTATGCCTGGCAGATCTGGCTTTTTTGGTTGACATGATGAAGCGTCTGAATGCGCTGAATGTGAATCTTCAAGGACGAGATGCAGTGGTGAGCCAGCTATACGCTCACATGAAGGCCTTTGGAACCGAGCTGCAACTTTTCCAAAGACACTTGTCCCAAACAGAGCCCTGCACTACGCACTTTCCGGCTTTGAAAGAGGTCAGTGACAGTTTCCCACAGGACAACATTGGTGTGCAAAGGAAGAGTTTTGCAACAGCCATTGTATCTCTTTCTGTGGAATTTACCAGACACTTTCGGGATTTTGCAGTTATTGAAAACGACAAGCTGATTTTCTCCTCACCCTTCTCTGTGGATCCTGGTGATGCTCCTCCACAGGTGCAGCTGGAGCTCATTGAGCTGCACTGTGACGATGAGCAAACACCAGCAGCTTTCTCTTGTTGACTTTTACTGCAAGCTGGATAAAGACTGGATTCCACAAATGCGAACATTTGCAAGAAAATGCGGAGCTTATTTAGCTCCACATATTTGTGTGAGCAGATATTCTCTGTCATGAACTTAAACAAGAACTGGTTTAGGTCAAGACTGAGTGATTCCCACTTGCGTCACATTTTATGCATTTCAACCACTGCCCTCAAATCAGACCTGGGGCCTCATTTACGAACTGTGCTGAGAAAAGGTTCTATTTTCGATCATGCGGCCGACCCAAATGTACAAAAAAATCCACAATTACTAAACGTGTGAAGACCAGTCGCACGCACACATGTATGCAATTGGCGCTGATAACCGTCACCTATGCAAAACTGCCACGCTCGTGCACGTTTGGGGTCATTTGTATGAGGAAACGCCGTCAATTGACCATACATGGTAGGGACAATCCCCTAATAAACACTACTGAATATTCTCTTCCAAACCGGCAACATGGAGAAAAAGGCGAAGAAGAGGAACTTTTCAGGCACTGAAGTAGAGATTCTTGTCAGCGAAGTAGAGGACCACCCGCAACAATTGTTTGGGACGCTAAATTCAAGTATATCTTCAAGAGCCAAAACTGTTGCTTGGGAGAAGGTGACAACAGCCGTGAACGATGTTGGGTCGGCCGAGAGATCGGTGGCAGAAATTTTTTAAAAATGGTTCGACATCAAGATCGCTGCTAAAAAGCGCATTGCAGTCCACAGAGGAGAAACATGTTCTACTGGAGGCGGACAGACAAACGTCAAAATATCAGCCATGGATGACCGCATCGCCAACATAATCGGCGACCTTACACAGTCCTTACGCGGCATCATGCCCGAGGGAGATAGCACTGGACTGAGATGTTGCATCATCACTTGAGTTTAATTTGTGAATTGCAATTAAAACAAGAATGTGAAATGTTGTCCAAAAATCTGAATCTGAAGCCGGTCCCGTCCGCATGGAGGAGCTGGAGGCAGTGGAGGAGCCCTTGGACTTTGAGGATCTGGAGTAGCCAGGGCCATCCAAAACCCATGTGGTTGGTCCTGGGGGGTCGAGGGTGGTCACTGAGACTGTGGTGCAAATCCAACACCACACAGTCAGATCCATCAACGACATCAAGGATGAACTGATAGAGATTGGCAGCACTCTGCAACAAATGAATGGCTCACCGCAACAAATTGCTGCATGTACTGTACAAATACTCAATAAATAAACTTGAAATTCCTGATGATGTCGAGATTATATCCCCATGCACCCTTTCAATCCAAAATCCCACTTTTAAGACATTGACTAAGAGGTAGACTTACTTAAAATTTCTGTATGATCCTCTCTCGTTTGAGTGGTAGTAGCATTAGGGCAGTGCTTCTCAATTATTTTCCGTGACGCCACCCAAGCAGGAAGACAACAATTTGCGCCCCCCACTCTTCGCCGCGACTATAAATAATATCATTTGCCTATAAAATTGTTAAAAATACATCTCTGCATAAAATTGTATCCTTATTAACATTAAAGAATGTTAAAGATTAAATATAATAAATCCTTGTTTAAACAGTAAACATTTTTGACTGACTTATTGCACCATTTGATACTGAAAAATAAAATCAAATAAAGTCAATAAATAATAACAAATTCAAATTCAGTTCAGCAACATTAACTCAGGAGTTAATTTACGCAATATACATTTTCTCTGAAAAAACTCCAGTGGCTTATCAGCGTGATTGGGGTGTAATGTCTTGAAGTGTCGCCTTAATTTGTTTGGCTTCATGCTGTCCGCTGCCAGCATTTTTAGACACAGTAAACACACCAGTCTTTCCTCGTCTCCCACTGTAATCACAGTGAAGCCAAGCGCTACATATGCTTCGTCATATTTCCTCGTCTAACCATTCAGGTGACTTTCTTTTGTCTCATTATCATCGTCTCTGTCCGCCTTTCTTTTCATCCCTGTTAAAAAAAGGTCATGTTGTCTCTTGAGGATTTGTTTACTGCACTTCATGTCGCCTGCTCGGTGCAAAAAAAGGTGCAAAAAAAAAAACCTACACCAGGGGTCCCCAACCCCCGTTCCGGGTACCGGGCCGCGGGGACATATAAAAAATTTAAGCTATTCCGAACGATGTTTTATTTTGGAAGGTGACCGGATACTCACCGTCACATCCACCACATCCACATGAACTGTCCACGATTCGCTATGACTCCTGTTAAGGTGCTTGCCTCGGTCACATTTTACTTCATATTTGCCTCTGGTCCCGAACCTTGGTACAGAACCGCTTACTGCTAGCTTGCCAAGCTAGTGCGTTCAGTGATTACAAGTCACCCGGGTAAATAGACGTACACGTTGAAACAGCGACGGATGTTTTCTTTAGCCTACCGAGCCGGCACCTTGTTTCCCTCCGTGCTCCCCACAAGCGTACGGACAATAACAAGGATACTCTTCCTTGAGAACATTCACCTTGGACAGCTAATTCTGCCATGCTGTACCACTTTTCAGCGCGAGAATCACACACACCTTGCGGCGTTACCGTTGGAACCACGGCGACAGCGACCACCTACGTCATTTCCGCTAACTATTCAAAACACTTGGCCGGTCCGTGAGAGTATCCTCTGATATGGAACCGGTCCGTGGTGCAAAAAAGGTTGGGGACCGCTGCCCTACACCACAGAGCTAATACTCCCTGTTAGTGATGTGTCGGTCGCGAACGAAACGGCTCCGAGAGCCGGCTCCTGATTGGACGGGAGCCGGCTCTTAATTGTGAGCCGCTTCGCGTCCCTCTCTCTCTCTCTCTCTCTCTCTCTCTCTTTCTCTCCTTCTCTCTCGCTCCCTTCAAGCCGCATTTGATTGGCCGATATGTGTGGTGTCGTCTCCGTGTCTGGGCTGAGCAGAGGGGGGAGGGGCTGGAGTCACACACACACACACACAGTTGCACAGCACGCAGCAAGCACATGCAGGAGGGAGGGAGAGGAGTTACGAGGGAGAAAGAGAGCAGGTCCCACAACGCCGCAAGAGGACAGGAAAGGTAAAAAGATGAGCGATAATAGGAAAAACAGCAAAATTAGGACTCACTTTTATGTTATTGATAATTCTAAGGCAAAATGTAGGGTCTGCAAGGC
>OMPJ01042334.1:0-10540 GCA_900312935.1 Carapus acus
AGTTGTGGCAGTGTTGTCGCTTACGGCCATACTGTCGAGACTTCTGTTATTCAAGTTATCTTGTAATCTTGTAAAAAAAAAAAAAAAATAAATAAAAAAATAAATAAATAAAAAAAATTATTGTGAAAGGTCACCGTGATTTCCGGTTTTGACGGAGTTCGAAAGGTGTTCCCAGGTTTGGACAGAGGCACACGGACCATTGGTAAGCAGCTGGGAAATAGCTTGCTAAACAACGTGTAGCTTGTAAATGTGTTCATATTCTCGGTTAGCACTTAGCTAGCTCTCGCTAGCATTCAGTTATTTATGTTAACAGCTAATATTAGCCAAAGTGTTTCTGTTTAGTCATTTAGATCTGCTGTGTTTGACTGAATTTATTGCCTGTGTTTGTGAAGCTTATTTGACTGTGTATTTAGAGGAGCAAATAGTTTGATACTAAAGAAATCACAGTAGTCAATAAGCCACTTTTCAGCAATGATATTATATGTAACCTTTGTATTTGGGTTTGTTTATGTTAGGTTTATGACCTGTGGCCATCTATGGTTAATCATTAAAGAATAAATGAATGAAACCAAGAGGAAAACACGAGTTATAAATTCAGTGTGCTTCATGTCGAGCCTTTTCGGAGGGCTGAACTAAACAAAAGTCCGAACAGTGCCCCCGTTACTTTGTTTTAGCGTGCGCCAAATAACACAGTGCGCCTAATGTATGGCTGAAGTACAGAAATTACGGGGTCTAATTGAGACTAGGCCTTACCATACAGTGCGCTTTATGGTGCGGAAAATGCGGTGTTACTGATGCCATTTTTGCTTTGAGGGTGCTGAGGGAAAGTCATAAGGAGTTTCACTGTGTCTTTGTGGACCTCGAGAACGTGTATGATACTGGACCAAGAGAGGAACTGCAGCACTGTATGAGGACGTCTGGAGTGGCAGAGAGGTATGTTATGTTACCCGTTGAGGGAGCAGACGAAATCAGAGGACATTGTAATGAAAAATCAAAATTTGTAAAAAAAAAAACCCCAACATAGTCTAATGCAATGTTTTACAACCACACCCCTCCATCCCCCGCCCCCCGACGAGAATTCACAGAGTGTGCCAGGGAATTCTTTACAATGTCAAAATGTGACGCGGATGAAAAAAGGTTGGGAAACACTGGTCTAATGATATCGTCCTCATTAGAATCCCATGTAATGTCATGCAATTTTTTTCTGGAAATTCATTGAAATTAAGAAACAAACCAGACACCATGTTAAAATACTAAGAACTTTATCCCAAGTCAGTGAGTAGGAGGAGTAACCAATACTGAACGCTGCTAATGTTAAGGCACAGATTTGTATGATAATATTCATTGCTACAGTGAAGTATATTGCGCATTTTCGATTTGATTAACAACATATTGCAGTGGAGGACCCCAGAGGAGCACCACCTTAATTTATATGCCATGGTAGACATTACCAAGAGACGTAACATCTAACATTGAGCTTTATATCACTGGAAGGTTTAGAGGCCTGGATTTAGGGGTCAAAGGTCACGGGCCTCCTGTTGCAACAGCAGGTCCACTGCTTCTTCCACATCCTCCACCACATGACTTGGTTCTGTCAGGCCAGAGTCCAGCCAAAAGTCTCGGTGACCGTGGAACACTGTCTCTGAGACATCGCTGCCTTGAGTGCTAGGTGATGGGGAGCGAGGGTTGTACACACCTGTGCAAACCTGGAGTCAGGTCAGAGGTCAGAGTCTCGTCACAAGGGAAGATGCACTTTCCCACAGAGAATTGTCACAACAATGGCACAAACCTATAGTATACAGGAACCGTTAGCCTAGCTTATCACAAACAGTGTTAACAGTGGGGAATCGTTTGTCAACCTGTAACACAAACATGAAACAACCAAAAAATACTTGTCTGTCTGTCTGTTGGTGTACTGACCAGTATGGAGTGGCAGCGTGCAGCAGCAGACACAAGGTCATCCTCTGGTGGTATTGCCATCAACTGACTGGTTGCTGTGGCAGCCATTTTACTGGTCACCCTGGCGGCGCGTTGTTGAATGAGGTACCGGTTGTAAAGGTTAGCACCGTAGATGTCGGTCATCAGGTTGTCTCTGTAGAGGAGAAAAGTCTCTCCAGGCATCTGTCTAAACCCTCCTCGCTGTATTTAGTAAGCGGTGCGTTTTGTTACCCAATGGCGTAGATGGTTCTGAGATTGGCATTGTGATTCTGCAGCCTCAGCAGGTGCTCGGCATACTGGTAGGTCAGCAGACTGGGTTTTCCAAGGAGACACTGGTACTGCAGCTCTCGGCCTGTCAGCTTTCTGTAGACAGCCTCCAAGCACAGCAAGAACATCCCATGTCCAAACCTGCAACAAGACGCACTGTAACACACTCCAACCGCTCGTAACCCACAAGCACTCCCACCCCTCGGCCCGGCCACGAGTGGTGCACCTCATTAGAAGGTCATGCAGGAGTTTGTTGGTTACCGTGGTGACGGGGCCTCGGCCATCCACATCAGGTCCATGTTGCAGGCCAGAATGGGCAGATGGGTGGAGAGCTGAGGATCATAGGAGGAGCCAGGGCTGCCATTGGTCAGCAGCACGTCAATCACCAGCTGGAGGTTAGTCTCCCATCTGACTGGCTCCCCAAACAACACGATGGCTGCAAAGTCCAAAACCAGATAGGTTCATACTTGCACCAATGCAGCACAAACAACACAACACGCAACAAATGAACCACGTAAGACTGACATAAGCAAATATCCGATAAGTTCAATGACACTTTTTATTTAGCCTTTTTGTTGTGTTATTTTTTTACCTTCAATATTTGGAAGCCTCCTCAGTGGAGAGGACTGACATGGAGAAACACAAGGACACATTTTACCTCAATATTTCACTTTCATCCCTGAAAGTAATCATACATACAGTCACATTCCACTGCTCTCTGGCTGTGTGTGTGTTCCATATGTGTAGTCGCTGTCACTACTCTCACTTCCTCTCATCATTCTATGATGATCACAATACCTACGATGTTACTTCAACACATCAGTCACGAGAACATTCAATGTATTTGTACATATATTTGTATATCAGGATTTTCATTCAATTGGAATTTCTAGGATTTCTCTGATACATACAGGGAGTTTAGGTCTTCTGTTATGGTCCATCATGTCCAGTAGAGGGTACTGTTCTCCCAACTCTTCAATGGTGACTACGTTGCAGAAACCCAAACTGTCCTCGTGGTCAAGGACCGAGACAGAAAGACAGACAGAAGTACCTGAAATTTGACATGATGGTCCTCTAATGAGTGGGAAAGTACTTTGACCAATCAGATGTGACTTTTGAGAATAGAGGATGGCAACGTAGAGGTCAGAGGTCAGTTGAAGGATACTTTTTGGCGATGTCCACCACTGGTCCCTGTCCAGAGACCAAGACACATTTATTATGGAAACTCCGAAACATTTGCAAAGGAGTATGTGAGAGCATGACCTGCTCTGGGGCGATCTAAAGAGAGAGAGAAAGAGAGAGAGAGAGAGAGAATCATAGCAGAACAGACACATGGAGACACAAAAAGAGAAAGAATGAGGGTGACAGAGACTCGGGGACAACCGTTATTTACCAAATGCTGACTCAAAAAAAAAAAAAAAGAAACAGCATCCTCTCTGTCTCTCCCCCTGCCTCTCTATCTATCTGTCTAACCTGGACGCCCAGGACGTTAGACAGCTGCTCAGCCTTGTGCTGTGGGAGACAACTTCCAGCGTTGGTGACAAAGACAACAGGAAACAGGAACTTGTTGGTTGGATCCAGCAGCTTCCTGAAGGCACGACGTGCTGCCGGGATCACAGAGCCACCACGCACGAGGACGCCATCCACGTCCAAGAGAAGACCGGCCTGATGAGACAGACCACCGGGGACTCAGAAAAGACTGACAGTTTGACTGTATGTCACACATTGTGTGTGAGGAGTACACAGAGAGAGAGAGACACAGACACACATACACACAGACACGCACACACGCAAACACACAAACACATACTGAGAAAGAACTTGTACCACTAACAGACAGCAGGTGGCAGTCTGCAGCTTTTTCATGACTTCGATCAGTTAAAATAAATGCAAAAAATACCATGATTCTCCATCATGAGATTGATTCCTGCCCCGTGCAGACATACACACTCAAACACACATTCACACACACATACACAAACACACACATACACACACACACACACTAACCTGTCTGCTGGCTGCGCAGCGTGATATCGACCTCACCGTCTGCTGCAGGACTCCCACAGGAGGCATCTTCCCTCTGTCTGTAACTCCCTCTCTCCCTCTCCCTCACTCTCTCTCCCCTCCTCAGGCGATCACCCACCCTCTCCTCCTCCTCCTGTCTCCCTGCGTCTCTTTCTGTCTCTCTGAGCATTCGGGTTTTATAGCTTTCCTCCGCTGATCAGTGACATCACAGGGAGGAGGAGTTTGGCCTCAATCTTCACCTCAGTTCTACACAATTAAACCAGAGGTCAGAGGTCATTCGCCCTCCAGGGCCTCTCAGCATTAACTATTCATAAAATCATTCATGAGAATCATGTGCACAGCTGTATTGGTGACATTATCTGGTTCTCAAGACAACCATCCTGCTCTTTTTCCCGTGCTCTCACTCCCCCCCTCTCCTTTATCATCATCATCATCATCAACAACATTGTCATCATCATCATTACTATATTTATGTAAACATAAATAACACACAGGTTATGTTCGACCCAACGAATTTCACGAACACATCTACAGATCAGCGTATCGTAGATGCACCCATATGAACTTAGCTGTACTATAGCTGCTCACACATGAACACTTTTATACAGACAGACACACACACACACACACACACATACACACACACGCTCTGTCTGTCCCTCTCACGCACACGCCCAGGAACAGGATCATATTGGGCTGATGGCGGCTTCGTGCTCCTCACATGACATCACATGCAACATTCTGTCGTTAATCAGCCAATCACGTGCTGTGGTATGGTGCTGCATTCAATCAACCAATCAGTCAGCAGATTGGAGCCACAGGACATAGGGGGAGAAAGGGACAGAGAGAGACGGACATGAGGTGAGACAGGGAGTGACAGAGACTGGTGTGTGGTTGGATGTGCGTGTATGTGTGTGTGTGAGAGAGAGAGAGAGGGGGACATTTTATTGTTTAGTTCTACTCTCATAAAAAAATAAACACATTTTCATCATTTATGCCTGTATTTGCTGTTTGACGTGTACAAATGTGTTATGATAACATTTCATGTTTATATGAGAATGATTTAAACTCATCATTGATTCACAGATTGATTGGCATTAACTAGTTGTCTCTCCTGAACTCTGGGGTCATCCAATGTCTCCCCGAGCTTCTTGTCCTCTCGCAGACGGAGTGAACAGAGACGATTATCTGCAGTCCTCATAGCCCCAGGCTGCCGGGTCAGACAGTGTCAACGAATACTGAACACCAGCTCAGCAGAAACTCAACATATCACGTCTGAATGTAAAGGCCACTGTGCTGCATCTCCCTGTCAGCCCTCTAGCGGTGAATTACATTCACTACTTTTCTAATGATTATGACATATTTCAAGCATGTGTTTCCTGCTTCACTGATCTGCCAACCCCGCCTGCTCATCATGGTGTGTTTTCAGACCCTATCATATCCTGCCATACCAGATCCCGATTTAATGATGACACTTGAACATGACCGTGCTTGCCATATCAAACATGTCTCTTGTGACATATTTTTCCGTTCTGTTAAAAGCAGTTAAGTGGGTAGGTAGGTAGGTAGGTAGGTAGGTAGGTAGGTAGGTAGGTAGGTAGTAGGCATTTTATTGGTCCGTATCCAGGCAATTGAGGAAGGATTATAACCGAATATAACTTGTTTTTATTTTCACTGCCGGTTTCCATGTCAACTTTTAATGTGCTTGGGTTTGATTATTCTGGTCGAGTTGCAATAGTTTTGGATGATACTTGACTAAAATATGATAATATTTTCCTTATTATTGAATATGACACTGGTCAAGGCAGATGGCCGCCCACCTGCAGCCTGGTCTGCCCGCGATTTCTTCCCACTAGAGGGTTTTTCCTTGTACTTTCCAAGTGCTTGCAAATAGAGGAAACGTGTTGGGTCTCTGTCGGCAACTTTATTTTGGAAACTTCTGTTATGATTTGGCGCTATACAAATAAAACTGAATTGAAATTGAAATTGAATTGAATTGAATTGAGTTGAATTGAATCATATTTGTGTCTGCAATGCTTTTTTTTCAGTTATGGGGAAATAAATGGTCATTCTATTCTATTCTATTCTATTCGCCTCTCTTAAACATCCTCACGCGCACACAAAGGAAATTCTTTTATTTTGAAATTGTAACAGGAAGTGGTGTAGCCATCCCCGCTAGCTTGTTGGTCCTTGTTCCGGCGGTTAACCAGCAGACGCCGCTGCCGCAGAGGAGAAGCGTGTTGAACAGTCGGCGGTTCAACCCAGGCGTCTCCGTGCCGTGCGTCTCATTGTCCGGACCGCCCAAACTCGTTGGCGCAAGGCTGCGCGCCTCGCTGCCGCGGGCTCGATGGGTCCAACGTCCAACACCGGGGCCGGAAGCGGCGACACGTCTCGCCGGACCACAGACGGCCATCGGGGGGTGTTTTAGGCTGTAATATGTCGCACGGTCGCGGGGCTCGCTGAGGCCGCGGTCTCGTCGCCGCCAGCTAGCGCCGCTCCGGGGCCCTCGCTGGCACGCCGCTGTGCCAGATGTGTGTGAGTCGCAGCTTGCGGGATAAACACGCACACCTCCGCACTCCCATAACGGTAAGTGACGTGTGTTTATGTGTGGGGCTGACTTGTCTTTTGTTGACAGTTCGGTGAGTGTGTTGTGGGCCCAAATACCAGCTGACAAGTGCATTGGTGTAAACAAAGCCCAGCTGGTCTGAAGCTGCAAAGACACAGAGGAGGGGAAATTCAGAAGAATCATCATAGACGCTGAGCCAAGAGGAGAGAAGTTGAATGAATTTACAGTTGGGAGGAGAGGAAAAACCATTAGGCTTGGACCAGGAGCAGCAGCAGCAGAACCTCTTAGGGAAGTGGCATCAGCAAGGCCCTGACCTTCGACCCAAGCGAGCCACAACCAACCACCATCATACTGCCAGCAGCTGCTGGAGGAGCCGTCATGGTTCTTCTGGACTCTGCTGTCACTGGCTTGTATAGAGGAAACATCTGCTCTAATACTTTTGCTCGCTTCCTCTCCCCATTTCCTCCGCCCTACAGCCTGAATGCACACAGATACAAAATATATTGAGGTGGACTAGGTGTGTGTGTTTGTGTTTGTGGAGAGGGGTATCCACACAGGAGCTGAAACGATCAAGAGGCACATTGAGTGGGGAGGACGCTCTCCAAGCTTTTACCACCTACATGAGTTATTTTTGTGTTTGTTGGAAACAAGAGAGTGTGTGAATGCTGTGTTGACATTGGATGTTTCTGTCTCCCCCTCAGATTGTGTTCTCCACCTTCATGAGTCCTGCCAGCAGCGTCTCCGGCTGAAGGTGCCATTTCCTGTCCACCGTGGAGACGCCATGTCTGCAGCCCAGACCCAGAAGGAGGCAGGGGAGGGGGGCTGGAGCTGCCTAGAGGCCCTAGGCTTGAGCCAGAAGGAGCTCGTCCTGGCTGAGGCTCTGCAGATGGAGTATGACGCTCTGTCCAGACTCAGACAGGACAAGGAGGGCAGTGGGAGCTCCCAGCCCAGCCCCCTGGTGGCCAACCAGGGCAGCTCTGGTGCCGGCCTGAAGTCCCCCATTCCCTCAAGAGAAACACCCCAGCCCAGCCTTGGCACCACTGAAAGAGCACCACCAAGGAGGTCCAATGGGTCTGATCCATCTCTATACCCGCCCAGCAGCTCCCAATCTCCACCTTCACTCCCGGCAAGATTGAACCCCCAGGGGAGCATTGCCAAGGAGCCCCTTTACATCCTAGACCACCAAGTGCTCAGCAAGTCCGGAGACCCTGTGGGATCTGGCGTCAGGGACTCTAAAGCTCCTGGACCAGGGTTTTATTCCAAAGGGTTCCCCTCTTTTCCCGATGACATTCCTCCTGCCGTGCCTCCCAGAAACCCCATCCCACCATCGTTGGGGGCGGAGAACCCATTTCTGCCCTTGCGGGGCTCCACCTTGTCCCGAGACATCAACCTCTTCACGCCGGAGGTGGACCAGCCCAAGGCCACGCCCGGAGAACTCAACTACGACAACATCAACGACTCGCTGTCCAGACTCAACAGGGGTCAGGCTGCCCGTGGCGTAAGGGGAGGCGCTGACCAATCGGGGAAGCCCGTGGCTCGTAGTAAGACCCTCCCCCCGCAGGTGCCCCCAAGGACCTATATGCCCGCCCTGAAGAGCAACAAGAACCAGCGCCGCGTCTCCGCAGACCCGGTAAGAGCACACGATGGAAAAGGTTAGAGGCAGTCCCTAGGTAGTCCCTCTACCCATGGCCCAGTAGGCCCAGGCCCCTCAGTGTGGAACAGTCACAGGTTGCTGTGCCTGCAAAGGTGTTCTAATTTCATACAGCCATGTGTGTAGGGAGGTAGGTAGGTGCTCTATGGATTCTGGAAATTCAAAGCCCCAGCAGCTCAAAGAAAAGAACAGACACAACGCTAGGAGAGAAGTAGATTAGCAATACAGCGCAGTGAGCGCTCTAAATACTTCTGTATAATAGCAGTGTAGATAAAACATACTGGATATCAGGTACAAACAATAAATACAGAGATGCAATTCCACGATAATACAATCGCCACCAAACAATAAAAGGTTTTCCAGAATATAGAGTACACAGGTATATAAGCCGCACCAGCTACATTTGAAAAGAAAATAAACTTTGTACATATATAAACCACACCAGAATATAAGCCGCAGGATTTCTTGTAATAACGAGATGATTACACAGAAAGACAGCACACAGAGGACCTCCTCAAACAATGTTTTAATTTAAGATGACCTGTGCCTTAAAATCATCAGCACTACATCAACATAACATCAACACAACAGTAACAGTCTTGGTTAGAAAAATGCACTTTAGCCTTCCAGATAATCATCCTTCGCCTATCTTTTTTTTTACGTTGCCTATCATTATTTAACATCGACGTAATTGACCCTGCTGCAGCCTTCAACGTCTCATCAATGATCTATTGATGCCAAGCTTACACGCAGTTGCTCTGTCCCTCTTTGATGGCCAGATTGATTGTGTTTACCTTAAAAGCTGCATTGTATGCATTTCCCCAGTTGTTGTCCATGACAAGGGTGTGTGCACAGTGCGCAAAGTGACAGTTAAAGATCTAAATCCAAACTACCGATAGTGTCTTTTTTGGCGCATGAATTTTCTCCTCATGCCTGTCTGACTCTTGTCCCTCCCACTACACCGCCTCCTGGTGGCCGACAGTCGGTAAAATTCTATAAAAAAAAGTTGCACCTCATGGTCGGAACTTTACCATATGTATCTATAGCAATACAGTATATAGTGTAGCAATGATATATTGCACTGGTAGACAGTATATTATGTGTTGTACTGAGCATCAGAAGTGTGATATGTGTTGCACATAATGTGCATGTGTGTGTGCCTTTGTTTGTGTGTGTCGTTCTCACTGTCCTCTGCGATTGACAGGTGTCCCTCACGTCCAGACTGAATGGCTTTGGCTACGAGCTCTTCCAAGTGTCTGAGGAGAGAGACGAGGAGGTGGCCGCCTTCTGCCACATGCTGGATGTGTCAGTGACACACACACGCACACACGCACACACACACAGGGAGATATCTGCATTGTGTGGACGTCCAGTGAACCTCTTCTTGGTGTGTATGCAGTTTGCGCTCGGCCTACCCGCACAGCGATCGCTCCAACAACGGTGGCTTCATCTGGTCTGCGTCTGTGGGGCCGGAGGAGCTGCACCAGGCCCTGGGGGTTAGCGTGAAGGTCACCGTCATCAGCGAACTGTTCAGGGACCCCCTCACCTTCACCTGTGACGGTACGCAACCTGTGTTTTTATGTCTGCGGTATTTCTTTTGTGTGCAGTGTGTGTGTGACTGCATCTGTCCCACTCAGGCTCGTCCACTGTGGACCTGCTGATCTACCAGACGCTGTGCTACACTCAGGATGATCTGGACATCATCAATGTGGACGACTACCTGCTGAAGGTCTGTGGCCAGGACGAGTTCCTCAACAAGTGAGTTCAGAAGCTCTTGCCTAGCCCATCTGCTGCTCCAAGTGTGTGTGTGTGTGTGTGTGTGTGTGTGTGTGTTTGTGCGTGCGTGTGCGCTCTCATTTGGGGAATCTCATACGTAATCCTCGTCCATCAGCTCACAAACTCTGGCTGGGCTGGAGTTCGTCCAGCAGTGTCTCAAGTTTGACTGGGACATCCGACTTGTCCTCACCAGGAGGGCGTCCATCAACACGGAGCTAGCCCGTACGGTATGTATACCCAGACATACACGCACACACACACACATGCAGGAACAATAAGTGTTGTGACTGTAAAAAGGGAATCCGAATTTGACG
>OMPJ01042337.1:0-11796 GCA_900312935.1 Carapus acus
TGTCGGAGGTGAAGAGTGCCTCTAAAAACCCGTCACACAGTAAGGGAGACAGGAAAGAAAAACAAGTTTAAAAGAAAGAAGAATGGAATTTACATGGATTCTGCTGTGGATAGATAGATAGACAGATAGATAGATAGATAGATAGATAGACGGACGGACGGACGGATAGACCGGATAGATAGATAGATAGATAGATAGATAGATAGATAGATAGATAGATAGATAGATAGATAGATAGATAGATAGATAGATAGATAGATAGATAGATAGATAGATAGATAGATAGATAGATAGATAGATAGTTAGATAGATAGATAGATAGATAGATAGATAGATAGATAGATAGACAGACAGACAGACAGACAGACAGACAGACAGACAGACAGACAGACAGATAGATAGATAGATAGACAGATAGATAGATAGATAGATAGATAGATAGATAGATAGATAGATAGATAGATAGATAGTCACAAACATTTTTCTAAATCAAAACTTAACCTCACAATCACTATCTGTTCAAATGAAGTGAGCACAAAGTTTCCATATAACATTACGCCACAGCACTAACTCTTTGAGACTAGGAAGCCAGTCACTACCACGACTCCTGATGTGTTGACGTTGAGCAGAACTGCAATCGGCTTGTGATACGCAAGCCAGAACCCAGAAACTGTAAACAGAGATCAGATACAGTGGAACATCACTCTCAAAGTGAATTCCTCAGACAGAACAAAGCCCTGGTGCCTGTAAAATCCATGATTGCAGGATTTACAGCATCACTTAACGCCTCTGTTTTATATCTGTCGGAGCAGATGATGACCTTTGATATCACACTGTGACGTTTCCAGAAAAACATCGATTCGGTTGTTTAATGCACGTGTGTGTGTGAATACACAGGGGCGCTGTGCTATGCCGAGCTCGGCACCATGATCACCAAATCCGGAGGCGAGTACTCCTACCTGATGGAGGCCTTTGGCGGCTTGGTGGCCTATCTCTACTCCTGGACCACCGTCATGGTGCTGAAGCCATCCTCCTTCGCCATCATCACCCTCAGCTTCGCCGAGTACGCCGCCAATCCTTTCTACCCCGGCTGCACGCCACCCGTTGTTGTCACCAAGTGTCTGTCAGCCGCAGCCATTTGTGAGTCAATATGTCCTCAAACGTCAGGGACACCAGAAAACATGGCTGAGGAATGTCTCCTTTTGCCAATTAGCCGAGCAGGAGCGTGGAGTGGGTTCATCATTTCCCCAAATCACTAAGGGAGGCTGAGCTAACCTTTCAAACGGAATGTGTGCACACAACTAAAGTCGAGCTTATCGCATCCGTGCTGCACCTTTTTTACAGCCAAGGGGAAAACATAGTGTTGTAAGAGATTAACAGTATTGTTTTACAAGATGTTTAGAGCGATATACTTATAAGGTAAAGGACCTGCTTTTAAGGGGGTCAAATGAGATCAGATGTGTTTCTTTTCAAGCTACTTGCTCTCTTTGTGCTCATTGAGACTCAGACTGCTGCAGGTGTTGTATTTTGAAACGTCGCCAACACATTTTAGTGTAAAATCTTCTCTCCCTCAGTCGTGATTGTCATAATCAACTGCCTGAGCGTCAAACTGGCGAGCTACGTGCAGAATTTCCTAACTGCCGCCAAACTTATTATCATCGTCGTCATCGTGGTGGCCGGCGTGGTTCAGCTGTCCCAAGGTATCCGCCTGCCCCGCGTCTGCTGACACAGCGTCGTGTTCTCGGCTGGTGGGGACACTGACTAATATCGAATTCGATGTTTCGTGTTTACTTCTAGGAAAAACAGATACTCTGTCAAATGCTTTTGACGGCTCGTCAGTGTCATTCGGCAGCATTGGACTTGCGTTTTACAATGGACTCTGGGCCTACGATGGATGGTTAGTATCTTGGAAAGAATTCTGTGTCATCTGTAGCTCTGTATCCTGATTTTGACTAATTGTTTGCTTAGGAATCAACTGAACTTCATCACAGAGGAGCTGAAGAATCCATACAGGTACGACAGTTTGTCAGTCATGGAAGCCAAAAGCCTCTGTGTGCATGGCACCATGTTAAAAATGTGGGTTTTTCATAAAAAAAGAGAAAAGAAAAGAAATGAGATTTGGCATGCAAGCAGATCAAGATCACATCAAAAGCAGTGGATTTGATCTTTTTCTGAATATATGAAGCTTTAGGATTTAGGCCAGGGGTCGGCAACCCAAAATGTTGAAAGAGCCATATTAGACTAAAAAAGTCAAAAACAAACCTGTCTGGAGCCGCAAAAAAATTTAAAAGCCTTATATAAGCCTTATTATTGAATCAAATATTTATTCTTAGCATCTTTACAGCATTGGAAAACGTTAAGAATCTTTGTGTCACATTTTTCCTCCCAGAAAAACCATATCAAAACAAAAAAATTACATTTTTCCCCTTTTATCCATTGTCACACATTTTTGAAAATTCCCCAGGGAGCCACTAGGGCGGCGCTCAAAAGCCGCATGCGGCTCCAGAGCCACGGGTTGCCGACCCCTGATTTAGGCACTCAAACGTTGGGGTTAGGGTTGGACTTGAAACAGGTTAGAAATGGACGCCCTGGTTAGGGTTAGGGTTAGAAATGGACAATGCCCAAGTCACTTTAGTTGGATTGTGTTCAATCAGGTAGAAGAAAATCTACGGTAGCATCTGTGAATACATACAGTACATAAGTCTTTGCTCTACGGATGATCAGCTGATGCACAGTCAGCTGAGGGCTGCTGACCGTCCCTCAGAAATGCAGTTGTGTCTAACCGATTTATCAGGGTGGGACAGAGGGCTGGAGGCTTGGGGACAGGCCCACACACACCACCATTTCACCGTAGACCGACAGAGAGAAAAGTCACTGCAGAGTCTTGTTCGCGTGAGGGGAGGAAGAGGCGCAAGGCCGCTAGCACACGGTGCTGAAAGACACCAACTGGTGTGAAGCACCGCTACATTCCTCTGAGACACTCTGGTGATTTGATTTAAATGAGAAAATAATGTAAATTAGAGACATTTCCGCCAGTCCCGGACTGCATAATCTAGGCCGCGTTGAAGAACTCGGCAGAGCCGTGGGGTGTCCGGTAATGAAACAGTATTAAAATACTCCCATGTAAGCACGGCTGAGGGATTTTCATTTACAAACTGAGGCAGAGCTAAAACACTGAATCAAACAATGGACGTCGCCTTTGGGGCTGAGATGTATTTTTTGGGGAACATTTGCAATTTGCAGAGTGTTTCTCTGTTCACTAGATTTTTTTCAACCCTCTTTTAGGAATTTGCCTCTAGCGATCCTCATCGGGATTCCACTGGTGTCGGTGTGCTATGTGATGGTCAACATTGCTTATTTCACCGTTTTAACCACGACTGAACTGCTGCTGTCTCCAGCCGTGGCTGTGGTAAGATGGAAAGGTCAAGGGGTGGCACGTGGGTCCTCCGAGGGACAGTGCATTGATTCTCGATGTCCTGATTTGACACTGCAATGCTTCATCGGAATCATGAATCAAGCTCAGATGTTCACTAACTCACCTGATGGGTGTGTTTGCATGGTCCAAGACGTTTGGAGACCGAGTGCTTTACCCTGTTTCCTGGATCATCCCCCTCTTTGTGGCCTTCTCCACATTTGGCTCCGCCAATGGGACCTGCTTCACCGCTGGCAGGTACGATCAGGACTTGTTCCAACATATCTGAGACACGCCACACAGAAAGAGTCAGTGGATCCACGTTTTCTTCTCTGACTGTGGCTGCATGGCTTCCAAACTGCTTGAATACTGAGACGTTTGTTAAAACTGTAAAAAAAAAAAGAGGGACGATGCTCAACACTCCCTGTCTCACAGGTTGTCCTACGCGTCTGCCCGCGAGGGCCACATGGTGAAGATCTTGTCTTTTATCAGCGTGCAGCGCTGCACTCCGTCCCCTGCCCTCATTTTCAATGTAAGCCCCCCCTGCTTTTATTACTTCACTCTTTCTTCTCCCTTCTTTTTGACCAACACCGATGTCCCCCACCGTGGGGTTGTCCTCTCTCGCTCTTTGCCACAGGGGCTGCTGGCCGTGTTTTACATCATCCCGGCAGATATCAACACCCTCATTAACTACTTCAGCTTTGCACAGTGGGCCTTTTACGGTCTGACTGCTTTGGCTCTCATAGTCATGCGTTTCACAAGGAAGGAGCTGCACAGGCCTGTGAAGGTAAGGCCAGAAGCACAACCTGGCCACAAACACTCATGAGATAACACAATAAATGCCGCTGCTTACCTGAGAGGTATTTTTGAGGGATTTAATAATCTATTACTTACTGTGTGTAACTTTTCTCTTAAGATTCCCATTGCAGTGGCCGGCCTCATGGTTGTAGTATCCTGTTATTTGGTCCTGGCACCAATTATTGATCAGCCAGAAATGGAGTACCTCTACTGCACCATCTTCATCTTCAGTGGACTTTTCCTCTACTATCCTTTGGTTTACCGCAACATCAGCTGGATACACAACATTATGAGTAAGTTCCTCAAAGCTCAGACAGTGTGGTAACCCAGTTGAATAGAGATTTAATGTGTGAAACAAACATGTCAGGTCCAAAATGTTCATGTATTTCTACAGTTTGTGGAATTCCATTGACCAACATTGGTCCCAAGAGTATCACGCTGACATAAAGCCAATGGCGGATACTTCATCCATCTGAAGCTCTGACCTCTGACCTCCTCTTCTCCATAGATCCCATCACTGTGCATCTTCAGCTGCTGATGGAAGTTGTTCCCCCTGAAAAAACAGGATGAAAAAGGGAAACCACTGTCAATGAGTTAGGTCTAACGTTCTAACTGCACTACGAACTTCGTTTACTGTGTGACTAAGCCCATGGACTAGTTTTATGATCTCCACCACCGTGGTAAATAGCATTTCACTCAGATCCAAGACTACATCACGAGCACAGGATCCAGCCTGTGACATCTGAGGGTAGTTCTGCTGTTATAAGACCTGACTTGAAAAGGGACCGCGGCCAAGCGTGAAATGAAAGACGGATGCGTGATTTCAGTGTAAAATATTTCAATACAATGTACAAAACTGCTAAATATGGAGAGCCACCTCCTGTAGTGGGAGACCATTTTGTGCCTTTCTATGCCTTCTATACATTCTGCCAAGGTGCTTCAAAAAGATCATTTTATCTGGAGTGACACTTGAGAAAATAGGTGCGAACACAGCAACATGTGTACAAAGGGAATTTACAGGGCACGTTTGCAGCTTCTGGTAACAGCCATGATAGGTTTGTGGAAGTGAGGTGGAGATGGGAAATAAACAAGATGTGCTCGAAACAGTACCTACAGTGACACATTTGTCTGAGGGTGGTAAGTGTGGTGACTGGAATGTGAGCAACACTGTGTGTAACGGTGTTTAAACATGGCTAAAAAGTAATTAGACGCCTCTGCTAATGCGTGAATAGGAACTGAGACGTGTGCAGGTGTGATTCCAACTTCAGGAAAGTTAGAAACACTAATCTGAGTAACAGTTAGCGGTATAGAGTGTGTCAGAGGACATGGAGAACCTTTCGATCTCCAAGCATTCCTCAGGTTCATTGGTTCAGAGGGACAGAACGGTTCAATGTGGTGAAATGAGGGATTTTACTTTTCTTTGCAGTCCTGTATTCGGAGGTACCTTGGCAGTAGATCTCACCAAATATATGCTTTGTCGTGAAACTTTGACAATATCCTGAAAATGTATTGTTGGCAGCGCGTAATCCAGCAAACACTGTGGATTGCTGGACAATCTTGGCACGCAAAAGGCCTCAAATTTTAGCATCATGACTTGAGTAATGTGCTGGCACAGTGACTATTGATGGAAGAGATCTACTCACTAATGCCAGCAGGTGGTGTTCAGCTCATCCTGCAACATTTGACACACCCCACCTTGGTAATACAAACTCATGAGTGTGGAGCCTTCGGGCAGGACTACACACTTGCCCTGCAGCTCTCAATTATCAATCATTCATCTCCTCAACCTGCTCAGTCTTTACTTGGGTTGGTCTGCTGGAGCCTGTCAGGATGACCCCAAATACGCTTCAATGCAACACTCTGTTGCCCTCTGGTGGCATATGATGAAGATGATGATAAAATATAGCAACTGACTGAAGAGCGATGGTTTTCCATACATACGGTGCGAAATAAGAAGTAAATAAGTCCCTGGGAAATATTTGAAACCAAATCCAGGTCCTCAGTTAGGTTTGCTGCAAGGTAAAGATGATACAGATCTGCAACAATCATTTTGTGTGCAGACAGAGCTGCGTGTTTAACACTGTGGTGAGGACTCAATGGTGAGGATGTGGTTACGTGCATATTGTTGTAATTTCCTCATCCTCTCTGTTTTCTCTCCCCATACATTATGGGCTTATTGCCACATTTAGGCAGGGAAAAGTGAGAAGGAGTCGTTTCAGTGTGTTTCATCACACCTTAATGGGCCCGAGTAGCGGGATGAAAGACAAAACATTTCAATTGGGTGCCGGCCAGGAGAGGAGCACAACAGCTCCACTTCTACAAAGGGGCGCTTGGTGTTTTTTGATGCTTCTGGGATGATGCAAGCCAAACCTGTCCTCACTGTCATCCCAGTTTGGGAGCCGCTGATATTACACGACAAGCCTATTGCCTGATTTGTATCAGTGAAATATATGACATTACCGTTGCTATTATCCAAGTTCCATTTCTGAAGATGCTGGCCTGCGCGTACGCAAATGACGACGTTGACTCGTATTTGCGTGTGTGTCATGGAGCCACTTGATGACATAACAGATACACCAGTAATGGAGCCACTTGTTGATACAACAATCAAGACTGCGAAGCACTTGACAAAGAAAAGCTGATTACACACAAGAGGTCGTGGCTGTTTATGGTGACGTGCTCACATTTGCATACTGTATGAATCGCGCGTGTGTGGCGGTACTTAAGTCGAGACAAAACACATATGAAAGTGCACAGATGCAGCAGAATGACAGGATGCTGTGAGTCTCAGCCTCCATTAACCCAACCACGTGTTTGTGCTTTATTTTCATTTCCTACACGGCCAGTTGAAACTGCCCAGCTTGGCAAATTTCCTGGATCAATTGGAACGATCTCCTTTAACAAACCTCATTGTCTGTTGACCTGACACACACACACACACAAGCTCATGCACACACCATTAAAGTCTGACTCCATATTAAGTGAGGAGAAGGTCACAAGGCACGACGGCTGTGATATAAATAATGTAGTTACTCACGTCTTAATCACACTTTGCATTAATGCACTGATGGACTGATTGAGCATTAACATGCTAACTGTCCCGAAAAAGGAGGGGGGGCAGGGGGGCGCAGGCTTTCAGCATACACTTCACATCTACACACACACACGCTCACACACCCTGCGCTGATCGGACCTCATCTGCATGTGATTATCACCACATTAAGGCCCATTTCCAATCAGATGCTGGATTTGCATGTGGATTGAAACCTCGCAATCATTCAGTGACCTTTCCAAAAATAAAAGTGTCATCAATGCACATATGCCACCAGTGTTGCCTGCATCTGAACAGATATCTACATTGGATTAGCAGATATTATGAAAGAACTGACAGGGAATTCAGGTGTTGATTTTAATTAGAATTGCAATATCCTGAGCCTGATTGCATGATCTTCACACTTTGTTCCCTCTAGCCCACGGGATGGGGTCCAGTAAATAGAAATGAAACAAAAATGCTATACAAAAGCAAACTTAGCGGCTTTAGTACTACATAAAAACAAACTATTTACTTTTTCACCTCCTTTGAACAAGGTGGAGACACTTTATTTCAGTCTTTCGCGTTGCACAGACCAGATTGTCCACTAGAGGACGCACTTGACCAGCCATAGCCACCGATGCTACCTGGCGCCCCCTCAAGCACAGTATGATCTTTGTCCCTCAACAATTGCAAATTTCCTCGGAGCACTCACCGGATTGATGGCTCACCCATACCTGGCGCTGCTCCCAGAAAGAAATTACGTCTTTTAATTTGAATTATTACATTTCAAATGACTGCAGCCACGCATATATCTTATTGATAACTTTGTTTGACACCTCCGTCGCATCCTCCCGCATGTCTGCTTGACTTACAGCCAGAGCTGTGCTGCTGATTTATTCTATTCTTTCGCACTTTGTGCCGGAAGACCAGGAGTAAAAGTCACTTTTACCTCCGCAGGGGTTTCTGCAAAAACACTCTCCACCCAAAAACTTCTCATATTTTTAGCTCTCTTCCAGACTTTTACACTATGCTGACACTGCATGAACATTTAACATGCAAATATTTGACAAATGTATTAGTCAGTGTGCCCAACTGGAGGTTTAACCAGGTAAATGTTGATCTTTTATGAGGGAATTCAAGGAAAAGCTTCCCTGTATTTCTTTAACAATCTGATTCTCCCTCTCTTCCTATCAAGCGAGCACACCTGCACACTCACACATACACGTTTACAACCTTAAAGAAAATGGAGCATTGTTTATTTGTCGCACAGGTGCTGACGTTGCGGTCCCACCCCTCCTCTGCAGGCCTGGCGAATCGGACATTTTAAATCACCCCTCAAAGTGATGGCGAATGCGAATGTGTGTGCCTGTCGTTATCTGTGTCGGCGCTGTGATGGACCGCTGACTTGTGGGAGGGTGTGTAACCTGCCAGGCTGACGCCCCCTGGCTGCAGATAAGCGGATCCTGCAGCGGGAGATGCTACAGCTGATGAATTGTTGATGGACCGGGTCGACCTCTGTTTTTGAAAACCCTTGTAAAGCGTGTTGTTTACAAGGATCCCAGGACCCAAGAGGGACGGTATCAGTGGGCCGCAGCCAGCTGTGGAGCTTCCATCTCCCTGGATGCGCGGGGTAATGGGTGCTCTGGGTAGGCAAGACAACATCGAGACAACATCAAAATCTAGTTTACGGACGCGAATGAATGTGTGTGTGAGGCTGGGCTGTGTGGGCTGGTACATTCTTTTGAACAGGTTGCGCCACAGCTCATTGAACGACAGCAGACAGTCTGCAGACGCGGCCGTTCGAGCAAACACACAAACAGGCACAACGGAGTGTCAAGGTCTGTTTGGTGAAGGAGCAAATACAAGTCCAGCACCACAGTCGTGAGCGACAGAGAGGAAACGGAGGAAGAGACAACGTAGGAAGCCTGAAACTCACCCTAACCCTTACCCTAACCCTAACCCAGCAACAAAGAGAAAACAGAGGAGGAGAAAACGTAGGAACCCTGAATCTCAACCTTACCCTTACCCTAACCCTAACCCAGCAACAATGAGAAAATGGAGGAAGAGAAGACGTAGGATCTCCGAAACTCACCTAACCCTCACCCTAACACTAACCCAAACTTCAATTACACACCTTACATGAAAAAGGCGAAGTTTAACGCAGGAAGAGAAAACGTAGGAACCCTGACACTAGCCCTTACCCTTACCCTAACCCAATTACATACTTAACGTTAAGGATGGGCAGTTTAACCTAGGAACAGAAACATAGGAATCCTGACACTTACCCTATGTCTTACCCTAACCTAACCCAATAACACACTTAAAAGTTAGAATGGGGAGTTTAACGTAGGCAGAGAAAAATATAGGAACCCTAACCATAACCATAACCCTAGCCCTACCTCTAACCCAGGGGTCGGCAACCCAAAATGTTGAAAGAGCCATATTGGACCAAAAAAGTTAAAAAACAAACCTGTCTGGAGCCGCAAAAAAATTTAAAAGCCTTATATAAGCCTTATCAATGAATCAAATATTTATTCTTCATATTTTTACAATATTGGAAAACATTAAGAATGTCTTTGTCTCGTTTTTTTTCCCAGAAAAAAACATTTGAACCAAAAAGTTACACTTTTCCCATTTTTATCCATTGTCACAAATTTTTATAAATGCTCCAGGGAGCCACCAGGGCGGCGCTAAAGAGCAGCATGCGGCTCCAGAGCCGTGGGTTGCCGACCCCTGCTCTAACCAAATTACATACTTAGCGCTAAAAATTGGGAGTTTACACTTTGACATGGGCAATACGTGCTCCAGGATTCAGTGTCTTATTCAGCAACACTTAAGCATTTGTGCAACATCTGGAGGAGTCAAGAGGTGAATACACACCATCCGAGTTCAGATTGAGGCATTGAACCTCTGTGCTGCGCTGTCAGACCCAGACAAAACAATCGAGTCGCAGTTTCATAACAACCGCTGCACTTACCACCAGATATGTTCTAATACGTGGGACACTGCGAATCACAGCCATTCGCCTTAAAACCACAGAGTCGCTGCTTTGATTCCAGACTGGCGACATCACACACAGACTGCTCCTCAGGCACCTTCCTCAGAAATGAAGACGGATGGGTCAGATCCAGGGAGGCAATTTCCTTCAGGATTAATAAAGCGCATCAAAAAAAAAAGAGAGAGAAAAAAAGGGAAGAAATCCAACAGTATGGCTGCGCAGCATCAAATCGATGTCATCGGGTCAATCCACCCCGATGTAATGGCATAAATGACTGATGGATGTTCTCAATATGTGACACAAAGTGTGTGTTTTTACGTGGTGCAGACGCTCTCAAAGCACCTCTGAGGTCTGGCAGAGCAGCCATGCAGAGGCCGTACAGCAGGGCGGCGGCGTTTGGTGGCCATGTTTTCCACTTTCCTCGCTCCAATAATCGGCCTCCCTGCGTGTTTGTCTGCCATTGCTGCTTCTGAGTCTAAGTGGGCCGTAAACTTGTTTTGGTGCTCGTTCAGTGGTTTTGTTGCCAATAAACTTCCGCAAATATGGAGCTTGTTTGAGTTTTGTTTAAATCGCTGTCGGGCTCTCCGCTTCTCCTCCGGCTCACCCAGGCGTTGGAAAACATGTTTTTAATGTACACAGCCTGCGTGTCGGCTGCGCCCCTCTTTCCCCCCTCGTCGCCCTCTTCCCTGCCGCTCCCTCTCTCGCTCCCTCGCCACTCCTCCTGCCAGGAGGATTTCCCCCCATATTCCGTTTGATCCTCTCCCTCCTCGCTCATTTCCCAGTAAAGCCTCCTCACCAACTTCAATGTAACAACTTAGAGATGTGCAATTCCTACCACCGCACACTCTCACTTGCACAAACAAATTATACTTAGGGTTGTGGATGCTCATCTTAGTGTGTGTGAGTGTGTGTGTGTGTGTGTGTGTGTTCGGTGTGTGAATCAAATGTAAGCATCAACTCAATATGCTTGTCCACAGGTTTCCTATGTGGATAATGTGTTTCTCCTATACAGTAAATGTGGATGTGTTACGCCTGTGCCTGTACCTGTACCTCTGAGTGTGTGTCTGTGTCTGTGTGTGTGTGTGCGCGTGTGCGTCCACATGCCATAGATCAGCAGAGGTTTATTGTTAATTACGCGGCTCTGGAAGCTTCTCTCCTGCTGCCGCCATAGTGTCTTGGCTGTTAGGCTGTTTAGTGATGCTTTGATCAGCAGATAGTGAGGAGGAGGAGGATGGTGTGTGTGTGTGAGTGTGCGTACGTGTGAGTGTGTGTGGCGGTTATGGCTGATTCCCCCGCCTGATGCTCGGCGTGCTTCGCTGCACATCCTGCGCGCAGCGGGATGCTGCGACTGTGGGTGCGAGTGAGCATCGGGAAGAAAGAGAGGCTTGGAGGAGGAGAGGAGGAGAGGAGGAGAGGGAGAGAGAGAGAGAGAGCGAGAGAGAGAGAGAGAGGGAGAGAGGTTGTGCGGGCCGCAAGGGTTGATGGCGGAGGAACTAGACGGAGCATAATTAGATGGGCCATCTCTCCTTGAATAAAAGGGGAGAAAAATGAAAA
>OMPJ01042338.1:0-25294 GCA_900312935.1 Carapus acus
CACGGAGGAAACTTGAGCGTGGCTGAGAGCGAAATAACAATCCACAATTATTATGGATTGTTATCGTCATCATCATCATTATTGTCATCATCATTATATTGTTATTATTAATATTATTATTATTATTAGTAGTAGTAGTAGTGGTAGTAGTAGTAGTAGTAGTAGTAGTAGTAGTAGTATTGGTGGTAGTAGTGGTAGTTGTAGTAGTAGTAGTACTAGTAGTTGTAGCTGTAGTTGTTATCGTTGTAGTTGTTGTTGTAGTTTTAGTAGTAGTAGTAGCAGCAGTAGTAGTAGTAATAGTAGTAGCAGTGGTAGTAGTAGTAGTAGTGGTAGTGTTGTTGCTGTCAAGACTATAAATCCTTAATCCTTAATTGATTATTACTACTATTATCATTATCATTCGATTCAAATTTCAATTCAATTTTATTTGTATATTTGGCAGTTTTTGGCACAAGTAAAATGGATCAGAAAGATTCTTAGTTTTTATCATAGAATATTCAATTCAATTCAATTTTATTTGTATAACGCCAAACCCAGGCTGTATTGTTGGGTACATTATTTATTTCATAATATATAATAATAGTATTTTTGTAATACTAATAGCCAGATTATTATTATTATTATTATTATTATTATTATTATTATTATTATTATTATTATTATTATTATTATTATTATTATTATCATCATCATCATCATCATCATCATCATCATAACAATAATAATTGTTGTTGCTGTTTCATACTTTGTCATTATCATTTCAATTATTATCAGTGGTGGAAGTAGGGATAGTAGTGATTCTTAATGATGTAGTAATGTTAGTAATAGTAGCAGTATTAGTTGTAATATCATCCTTATCATTATGCATGAATTTTTGATAAAGTCCTTGCCGGGATATCAGCTTTGTGTTTATGTTCATCTGAAAAGGCAGAGGTCTCACACTGAGTGCTGTCAGATTACAATGTAACTGTATACACAGTATTTGGCAACATGGTGTCGTTGTGTAACATTTTTGCTTGGCGTTGTACCACAAGATTAAGAGTCCGCAAGGCTGCTGGTTCGATGCCGCCCCCACAAACCAAACGTTGATCCCAAGCAGGTCCACGGCATCTCACTGGCACTTCTCCTCAAATAGTGATGCCAAGTCAGAGGCGAAGATGTGTTTCTATGTCAATGGCACTCAGATTTATCACGTGCTGATCAAGGGGGAGGGAAAGGGAAAGGAAATGTCATTCAACCGTCCATTTAATAAACACAAAAAAATTTGGTGCAATTTCATTTACATACCAGACAAGCTTTTTAGATTCAAACAAACTGTACTAGTAGATGTAAACATGCAATAGAAGTGCGGGTTTCCGAGGTTTGCGTGTTTGTTTACGTTCCTGCATGGTTCCTCCACACTATCTCCACCACCATCACATTTCCCAGAAGAGCCCATGCACGGTCGGCCGTGCAGCCGAGGCCACAGTGTGCGGCAGACTTGCCGGGGCCGGTCGGACCCATGCACAGCAGGAATTTGAGGGCTGGTGAATGATTGTCAGAGATCAGTCCCCTTATGAAGGACCACAGAGCTCCTTACGGGTCAGAGTGGGACACGCAGCAGCTGATGCCATCATGTCCAAGACGGCCTGTGTGTCTCTGCTGGTCGGGATTCTAATTCTTAGCTGCGATGAAAACGGGGGTGAGTGCCGACATGGTCAGATGCGGGTGAACTCAGATTCACATCAAATGTTGTGATGTTACACTGTGTATATCTGACGCAACTCCATCCTGCCCTTTGCTGTGCTGGAGGAGCTCATGGGTGATATATTAATTTGACCAATGAATGATTTGCTTTGCTTTGTTTTCCGTCGTTTTCAGCCTCATCTGCTCAGCTCCGGGTGACAAAAGGCCACATCCGCAAGTGCCGCTGCAAGGGTGAGTATCATGCTCGGGTTTCGGGCTCCAGCATGGTTTGGGCCCCCTGAAGTCTGAAGTAATATGAATTAAAACTAGCGACGCTTAATTAGGGAATCCGTAATCATGGCGTCTGTCTTGTCGCTCTGTGGTTTGGATAGGCTTTCAAAAGTGCGAGTCCATCTCCTCGTTGTGAAGCCACCCACCTCACAGGGGGCATGGCCTCCAGGGGAAATATTTTGACCGCAAGATGACTGATTCCTACAGCTCCCTCAAAATATTGACCTCATGTGGAGTAAGTCCATCCCGCGTGAAATGAATTGTAGCGATAAAAGATAGAAAATTAGCCTGCTGCCTCGCTTCTGAATGATGATCATTAGGGTTAGGTAGTGGATGGTAAGGGTAAGGGTTAGGGTTAGGGTTAGGGCAAATTGCGTCTTGGGTGCCACATCTGCCCTTTAAGATCTGGCCCTGCAAACAGTTTCAGCATAGTCCCGCATGCTCAGCCCCTTTTAGCTGGATTGCTAAGATTTGTAAAATGTTTCGATATGCCTGTGGATAAAATACAGCGGCCAGCACCTGAAGCATCTCGTGAGAAGCCCCTCCCCCAACACAAACACACACACACACACACCTCACACATCAGCGTGAAGAATCCTCACTCACCTGTGAAGTATTTTCCCCGGTGCTTCTCTCCCCTCAGCCTTGGAACATCCCACCGCGCCGTGACTCAGCTGCTGTATTCACACTGGATCACCATGTTGTGGTTTTCTGTCATTTCCAGTCTGTTTATTTACACCCATTTCCTGCCTTTCTCCTCCAGCTCTGGCTAACGGACGGCAGCTCTGTCCGCGCCCGCTCTTGCCCAAAACTGAGGCCGAGCGCACGGACCTGCTGCAATGTCTCTGCAGGAGTGAGTAGACTTAGACGGAGACAGAGACAGAGATGTCCCCCATCTTCTCGCCCCCTTGTGGCCTCATCCCCCCCTTTTCTCCATTTCGGTGATGTTCACAGAGTCCCCAGGATTCCTTGCGGCATGCAGCAGGAGCCCTTTTCTGCGCCCCGGTTTTCCGATCACGCTTGCCTGAACTGAGGAGAGGAGATGAAACGGCAAAATAAACGAGACGACGCCACACACCATCATATTAACGCTGAAATCACATGAAATCGATCGTTGCTTGCTTATGCACACTTGTTATATAATGCATACCTTAGTGGACGCATGCAAATATTCAAACATATTTGAATTTCTTTCATATAACTGAAAAACTTCCACTTTTCCGTATTTTGTGAAACCTCATTTTGTGAGAATAGCTTTTGATGTCAGAAATCATTTTAATCTCTATCAGCATCGTTTTTAAGTACATTTCTTTTCTTTATTTGTTTCGCTCTTTGTCAGTTCATATGTCCATTAGCTCTCGTCAAAGCCAAAGCGGTCATCTTATTTTTGAGTTTGTTGTGTCAACTTCATGTTTCACATTTAACACCTATAGCAGTTCATAATTATTATTATAGACGTCAACATTTTATCCCCAAAAAGCAACAACCAGCTGCCCAATATTTATAACTATTGAGTGCAGAGCTGGCTCAACGTGGGGGACGGGGGGTGTATTCAATAAAAGACTGTGTGATTTTATGTTTGGACATTGTTGTGAGACAGATTTCCTTGCATGAGGGGATCGGCAGACACACATACACACACACACACACACACACACACATGAACACACATACACAGTTCCTGTAGCAGACTAAAATCCCTGAGGTCCAGAATCTTCCGCACCAACAGCAGCAGAGGAAGCTGCCGTGTGAACGCGAGGCCTCGGCTTGTTTTTCCTGCTGTCAGCCTGTTCGGTGTTTACATCAAAACACTGCAGAGTCTGTGTGTGTATGCGTGTGTGAATGTGTGTGTGTGCAGACCTGACAGCTGAGCTTAGCTGAGCAAGAGAAAGAAATAAGAAAGTGCCCGTCTTTAAAATCTGTGGATTTATAGGGATTTCTCCAGCCATCACTGGTATGTTTATGTTTATCTTTTTTTATCTAGATAAACGTAGGAGGGTTGTTTTGCTGTGGATCCACAGAGAAAATGAAAATGATTCATCAGAGCACACAAGTGTGTGTGTATCATGCAATGGCCCCTGGTGAGTCAGTGTTCTCGTCTGGACGAAGGTTAGAGAGCACAGCTAAAGAATAACTCCGCTCAGGAGTGAGAGCGTGTGGGAGCGTGTGGGAGTGTGTGCCAGTGTGTTCTCGCCAGCTCCCCCAATATGGCCGCCAGCTTTTTCAGAGACTTCAGGTGCTTGTTTTCAGTTAAAAACAGTCCGAGTTGTATAAGTGATGATGCTATGGGAAGTGTGTCTCATTTTGGTGTTATTTTGGTTGCGGTCTGCCTGCTAAGGGGCCAATATTTGTTGAACAACATCTCTTTAAGAAATTGGAGGAGACTTTAAAATGAGGAGCAGGTCCACTGACCGAGTAAAAGCCTTTTAAAGGGAAACAAAGAGGGGAAAAAAGCTTATGTACTGTATCATGTGATACATGTTATATCATTTTATTCTGTGGAGATAAACATTTTTTGAAACTACAGTGTTTCTCAGTGCAATCTCACGAGTGACAATTATAATTGTTGCAAGGATTTTTTTTTTTGATTGTCTAAACTCAGATATGAAATTTCCAAATTCCCCCTGTGAACTTGCATATTTTCCAGAAAATGTCAGTATTGGATAAAATAAAACTGAATTATAAAAAAAAAACATAATAAACTAAAATAAACCACAATGAAAGCAAATAGTGAGATAAAACAAAATAAATGAAATGAAAAAAAATGAAATGAAATGACTTCAAGTAAAATAAAAGAAGACTAAATTAAGTTAACTTAAACTTAGATGTAAACTTAAACTGAAATCAATAAAATTGAATTAAATCAATTTTATTAAATCAACATTTTATCAAATCAATATTTTTTATTATTAATTAAAAATAATTTGATAAAGTATCTCAATAACAATTTAAAATATTATTTTTTATAATTATACAGAATATTATTCTTCAAGATAAATGTATATTTTTAATTTAATCTAATTTAATCTAATTTGATTTGAATTTGGTGATTTTATTGTTTTCTTTAATATTCCAAATTAGAAATTTAAAAATTTAAATGTTATTTGATATTTTCAAATGCCTTGAGATCAATATCAGCTGTCTGTAGCCTGTAAAAGGTAAATATCCTCCTTATCTTCTCTGTGGTCCTAAACAGCGTACACACACTCCCCTCCCCCTGCTCCTTCATCTCAAGAATGTCCTACCAGCCCCTGGTGGTGCAGACACAACCGGAGAGCCAGGTGCCACGGGCCGGGCAGTGGAGCACAGGCCTGTGTGACTGTTGGCAAGACATGGGAGACTGTGAGAGCCTGAACACACCTCAGTGTCACTTCTCCTCCGGCCATGTAAAGCAGGAGGAGGTGTATACCTGTGTGTGAGTGTGTGTGCGTATGTGTGTGCAGGCTGCTTCGCCCTTTGCTGCCTCCCTGTGTTCACCTGTAAGGTGACCCGAGCAGCGGGAGCCTGTCCCTGCCTGCCTCTGCTGGACTGCATCGGCTGCGTCCCGCCCGCCTCGCTCGCCATGCGGGCGGCCGTCAGGGAGAGATATGGCATCCAGGTGAGCAGGGACACGCCTCCAAACACACACGGGACTATTTCACACACACACCGGAATATTACAACCCTAATCAGAAGGTCCGCAATTTAATAAATCATATCAGATTTTCTTTATTTTATACCTCAAAATGAATACAACATATAGGATTAAGATTTAAAAAATATATAGCCCACAAACCCAGGGATCATTAAGGTTTACCTTTAAATTTGAAGTACACAATGTGCACATAATGATTTAAAATGCCACTAGTATTCTGATTAGCTGCGGCCTCAGGTTGCAGCACGACCCCTGACCCCCAGCTGCTGCAGCGATACGGCCTCTCCGACACTCATCGCCGCATGCTGCCTCTGCAAAAGCGAAGAAAAATGCAAACACAGGAGCACAACGGCTCAGGACTGCAGATTTTTAAGATTGGGTGAGCCGAGCGTGAGGAGGAGAGAGAGAGAGAGAGGACAGAGGGACAGAGGGACAGAGGGACGGGGAGAGATAAGGTAGGAGGTGGGAGGGCTTGGAAAGCTGGAGTGCTGCCACGGAAGCAGCAAGAGGAGGCGAGGAGGAGGAGGAAGAAGAGGAGGAAAAAGAGGAGGAGGAGGAGGCTGGTAATGTCGCTCTGCCAGGGGAGGAGTGGGAGGGACATGAGCAGAGGCATGACGAGGGATGTGCTTAGGAGAGGTTGGCACCAGGGGGAGGCCAGATGAATCCAAAGTTACTCATTTGTCTACATATTTACTAACTGTGTCTGTGGAGATTCATTTGGCAGCACAAAGTGACTCTGTGTCAATATGAAATGCACCTAGAATAATAATGAATATGGTGAAAATGATGATGCAGATGGTGAGTATTATTGAATAGAATAAAACAGATTGAAAATATAACAATTTTAGTATAAGTTATTTTATCACCAGTGATGATATAAACTAAAACATTTCTTTAGAAATAACAAAATAAAATGATTAATGTAATTATTATTAGTATCATTTGGAATTTAAGCTATTCAAAGTCATTAATAAATCACAATATTAAAAAGTATTGTTATTGTTATTACACATATAAAGATAATTGTGATACTGTAAAAGTGTGCAGTAGTAGCAGTAGTAGTAGTAGTGGTGGTAATAATATTTATAGTACTAATAATAGCAAAAATTCAAACAGAAACAGCAAAAAAATAAAAATAAAATAAAATAAAATAAAATAAAATAAAATAAAATAAAATAAAATAAAATAAAATAAAATAATGAGTTATTGTTGATGTAGGAGATTAGCTGACTAAATCTCTTCTCTTACTATTGTTGTTTTTTTTTTTGCATTTCATTTGATGTACTGAGATGCTGGTGGATATTTTTCAAACATCTCAGACTGCAAAACTGTTTGTGATTCAGCCTGTGGGGGTTTAGAGCTTTGTGCACATGGAGCGATGCAGATCTGAATCTCAGATTTTATATTGATTTATGAAACCACCCACAGACAATTTCCATCGCGGTTTCACTGCCAAGGCCTGTGCTTTTTTCCTGCTTTTTCTTTTTTTCACCGGTAGAGGTACACAGAAGCTGAAACGTCTGTGATTGGATGCTCTCATCCAGCAACATCTACATAATCCTAAAGTTACAACCAGAACGTGTAGTTGTTTGTCTTCATTTTGTCATCATTTGCGTATGTAATGTAATTGTGTAACAATGCACGTATGCATACGTAAGAAGCTTCCACAGTCCACAAGGAATGTGGTCACATGATGTTGATGATGAGAACCATGATAAAAACAATGGTGGTTGGAGTTCGCGGCAATGACTTTTCTATCTGTTGTTACGTCCTCCCACGTGTGCTCAGGCCTGTGTGTGTGTGTGTTTGTGTGTGTGTGTGTGTGTGTGTGTGTGTTGCAGGGCAGCGTGTGGAGCGACTGCCTGTACGGCTGCTGCTGCTACACACTCTCCTGGCTGCAGATCTCCAGGGAGCTGAAGAGAAGAGCAGCATCCCACGCTAACAACTCCACCTCCTCCTCCTCCTCTTCGGCCAGATATGGGCCTCTCGCCTCCCTGCAGGGGGCGCACTTGGTCTAGTTTGAGACAGGAATGAGCCACAGATTCAGCTTTGGGTTCATTCTCTGGCTCTGGCGGCCTGCAAACCACGTTTTTGAACTTTGTGACCTCTACAGGGACAGACGCTCATGACCTCAGAGTCCAAAACTGAATGAAGAATTTAAGAGTATAATAACAGCACATTGATTTTTCTCCTGATTTTCAAAATTAAAAGAAATTTATCTCACACAATGTATGTTATGCACAGGGGTGCTTTGAAAAGGAAAGTGGGGAAAAAAGGGTACCAATGCAGCAGGTCATCTTGGGAAAAGTCATGGAAATATTCAAATAAAGGCAAAGGTTTTCAAGATCCCCTCACAGGTTTCATCAATTTTTGTTGTCAGAAAAAAAAATCAATCGAAAAGTGGTAATCATGACTCCAGACTTCAACAAATGAACCTGAGGAATGTTCAGTCAAATAATCGGACCGAGGAATGTCCTTCGTAGCGTCCCTGTCGCCATGGACACGTGACTGCGTCCCGGCTGGACGTCGCTGAAGCGTCGTACATTGTGATCACCGTCGCTCTGACGTCAGAGGCGCACGGACGCGTGCGTGCGTACGAGGCTTCGCGGGGGAGCAGCGCGTCAGCGCGGGATGAAGTCACCGCGCAGCCGAGCAGCGATGCCCGCGATACCCCAGCGACAGGCCGATGGGCCGATAATCTGATGTCTGGCTGAGATGTTTGCAGATGTTCGACTGGCCCAACCAGTCGCGGACGTGCCATCCCATAATGTCCCGCGGCGTCAGCGGCTCCCCGCCGCGTCTATAAAGCGCCGCTCGGCTCACGCACGCTGATCGATCCCCGTTACAGGAGCGCCGGTGAGAAGCAGCCACGGTAAGAACTTCTCACGCTGTTATCGCCTTTGAAAGCTTCGATGAGGAACTTTGGGACAATGTAGAGGATGATGGGTCGAAAGTGTCAGTATGAGTTTAGAACCTGCAGCATCTGGCAAGTTGGTTTTTGGAATGAGACTTTATGCAAAAACGCATTTTCATTGAATAATAATCATAATGATTGTATTGAGTTTAATGGGGCAAGAAAATTTTAAATTGCAAATTAAATGTAGCAAATACTTAGATGACACCACTACTGGGAGTGTAAGTGGTAAAAAAGTAAGTTACAGTAATTTAATATAATGATAAATGAAAATAGAAATCACTCACATCTTTATATATCTTTTCTTTATGTGTAACTTAATGCTTTTACCTTAACTTTTACCTTAACTTATTGAGCATTAATTGCATAACCTTAACTGACCGCCATCGACTTATTGCTAGGGATGTCCGATATTGGCTTTTTTGCCGATATCCAATATGCCGATATTGTCCAACTCTCAATTTACCAATACCGATGACAGCCGATACCGATATGTGCGCCGGTAAACGCTTCAGGAGCGCATAGGCACTATTTCAGTGTAACGCAAGCAATATTGTATTTTTATCGGTTTTTATTTTATCGGTTTTAAAGCAAAAAATCCGATACCGATATTACATTTATATGCTAATATCGGGCCGATAATATCGATGGGCCGATATTATCGGACATTTCTACTTATTGCTCTAACTTATCTATTTCTGGCCATTTTTGGGCATAGACCCACCTCCTGGGGACAGTGTACGTTTTTCAGATGTCATTCATTCATTCGTTCGTTCGTTCGTTCACTCGTTCACCCACTTATTCATCCATTCTTCCATGCATGCATACGTTCATCCATCGGTCATCCATCAAGCCACCCACCAATCATCAATGATTCAATCAATGATTTAATCAATCAATCAATTATTCAATCAATCAATCAGTCTATCTATCTATCTATCTATCTATCTATCTATCTATCTATCTATCTATCTATCTATCTATCTATCTATCAATCATGTAATACATACATACATAAATACATTATACAGTATCCATAATCCATCTGTTCATTCATTTATTCATTCATTTCCACTCCTCCTCTCAGACGCAGACAGCATGTCCACCATCACCCAGATCACCTCTCAGCCCAAACCCTTCGTCATGACAACCATGTCGGACAAATGGAGCTCCGGCATCTGCGACTGTTTCAGTGACGTCACAACATGTACGCGGAGGAATTTCTTCTTCTTCTCATCCCGTCTACAAGCTTGACTTGCACCTCGCACGATCTCCAACTGCGTGCGAGTGTATGTGTGTAACTTTTTGGACTTTCTGGTCTCCGCCCCCCAGGTTGCTTCTCCTTTTGGTGTCCAACCTGCTTCACCTGTAAGACCGCGCAGGACGCGGGACAGTGTCTATGTCTCCCTCTGCTGGACGGCTGCGGGATCATCCCTCCCATCGCCCTGGCCGTGCGGGTGTCGGTGCGCCAGCGATACGGCATCGAGGTACCGATATTCTTTCACGTCCACTAGGGGACACTGGGACATTTTGAAAGATGTTTGATTGTGGCTCCGAGAAGAGTTTGTTGGTCAATGTTGCATGATTTATTTAAACGTTTGCCCGCTGTTGCATGAAAAGATAGGCAGGCTGGGTTTCTAAGCCTTGTTAAAGGACACTTTGACATTGGATTTTTTTCTGTTCGAGCTGCACAATCTGGCGCGTTTGTTCAGTTTGTTGGTCCGATTAAAGGCTGTAGTTGTGTAAAATAAACTCAGCCTTCGGACAAAAGAAACAAAAACACGTTGAGTTTCAATAGTTGAGGATATTACTCAACAATCAACAAGACTTCCGCACAAATGTGTTTCCTTACTGAGGTGCCTGCGTCACACACCGTCGTTTGATGTCTGTCCTGTGCAGTACAAACACACACACACACACACAAACACTCACAGGTTCGGACTCTTTGGTTCCAGCGTGCCTGGCGGGATGCAGTTGTGTTTGCTTAACGTTGTTTTGGCTTCCCTCTGCAGGGCACCATTTGTAAGGACTGCATCATGGCCTGCTGTTGCTCCTGCTGCAGCTGGTGCCAGGTGGCCCGAGAGATGAAGACGCGGTCCAACCCCATCACCTTCGTCAACATGGCGCCCCTATAAGGAGTCCTGGAACCAATGATCTACAAAAGTGAGGTTGAAAACAACAACAACTCCAGCAGGCTCCCTGTGATTTCACTGTACCTTTTTTTTCACATTCTGTCCTTTTGAAGAAATGTCCCTCCTGGAGAATCTGGCATGTTTTTTATCAGCTATGTGCACGTGTGACTGCCAGCAATGTCGCCAAAAGGCTGATAAGCATCAAGCACACTCAGATCTGATAAGAAATGTTACTAAGTGACAGAAAGTGCAGATAAGGTGACAAATGCTTCATTTAAACCCAGTGGTGCATCTCTGGTGACGCCAATATGCGTCTTTGCTCGTTCTTAATTCTTGGACGACCAGGATGGCAATGATTAGGAGAGAAATACGTTACCGCACTAAGAATATGTTTGTCAGTCACCAATATGACCGCTAGAGGGCCGCGAAGCCTCATTTCCCCAATGGAGAACCTGCTGCGGACTCCAATATGGCTGCATACTAATTAATTCAACTGAAAAGTGTGTTCACTTCAGATGTGCAGTCAGCCTGCATGTGAAATATCAAGGGTTGCATTTGTCTTGTAGCTACTTTGGGCTTTTTTTTCCAGTTTCAACCACCGTGTCCAAACCATAAGTATAAGTGAAAGTACTAAAAATAAAAAAGCAAAATAGACCACCAGGCAGCTCATAGCAACAAATTGAACAAAAAAAAGAATTCTACTTTTACGGCAGTTATATGTGTACCTCGGTGAGTAAGCAGTTGTCAGTTATTTTTATTGTTATTAATATTATATCATACCATAATCGCACAATGGACAAAGGTGGAAGTGCCAAACTTGTCTGTGGTTAGTCTTTGTTTATCTGAAGGGGCTTTGGGATTGACAAAAGTGTTATTTATGTTCATTCATCCATTTTATCATAACAATGTAAAAAAAAAAGAGAGATAGAGAGATTTGTTTTGATTTACATGACTGTAAGAACCATAATTAAACTTTTCATGACAAACATCCAAGTTGTGCTGTGTTACACATTCAGTTTGCAAACTTAATACATGCAAATCAAGGCTCGCTTATTTTTGAAGCTCAGTCCCAATTTCAGTTCGGATTTTGCCCCAGGGGAACATCCAAGTAAGGCTGGTAAATGTTGTTTGGAGAAAAAAAAGATAACAATCGCTTCAACGTTGTACCACTAGAAAAAATATGGGGAATAACGAAGGATGTGGGATTTTGGAATGATACATCAGTCGGCCCCGAATGGACGAAGACTTGTTTGTGTTAACCTTCATTTCAAGTTCAGACGAGATTCCTGCAGAAACATGTTTTGATTTGCGGTAAACAGCTGTCACCCGTTGATAATACACACAGTCCATCAGGGTAGATGGTGTGAGTGCTGTCGTGGGGTTTTATATGAGCGATATCATGTAGGACAACAATGGGAGGAAGGAAAGCTTTTGTAGGATCAAGCGTCCGCCGCAGCGCTGCTCAGCTATTTGGGCGCAAAGTCAACACGCTCCCATGAGAAATTAAGTCATAATTGTTCTCATATTTCAGGCCTTCCTTATTTGGGTCGATACCATGACGACCAGTGGGATTGTCTCCAACCTGCCAGAGCTTCAGACCTCCATGATGGTCGCAAGGTTTTCCAATCAATGGAGCACCAGTACTGGACAGGACCTGCCATTATCTGCCAGAACCTGTCAGTACTTGCCAGTACCTGCCACGACCTGCCCGGACCTGCCAGTGCTGTGACGAGCTTCCGGTCTTTGAGTCTGAAGCGTGTTTGGTGTTTACAAGTTCAGCCAAAACTCAGAACATAGATATTCACATGGTGTTTGCCATGTAAAAGGTTGTCTACTACTACTACCACTTCTACTGCTTCCGCCACTACTTCTACCACTACTTCTACCACAACTACTACTTCTACTACCACCACTTCTACTACTACTACAACTAACACTACTACTGCTGCTATCACTGCCACTAGCACCACTACCTATACTACCTCTACTACCAGTATAACCATGACTGCCACTGCTATTGCTACCATTATGACCGCTAATGGTACTCCTACTACCACTATAAATATTGACAACAATCTATAGAATTTCACAGAATTTTTCATACTAACAATAATCGGGAAGAGTGTATGGACCTCTTTTACTCTCTATTCAGCTTTTTCTTGCCATTGCACCAACTGATATAAGACATGAACTCTGTCTCTTTTTGCTTGCTGGTCCTGGGAGTCTAAAATCATTAAAACTATGAAAATATGCATAATAGAATACCCAACTGGGCAGCTTTGCAGGGACAAGGCAAAGACGTAGATTTGATGGAATCTGTGGCGAAGCATTGAAATGTTCTGGGAGAGATTGTTATCCCTCCACTTGTCACAATGAAAAACTACCCAGAGGACCCAAGCGGTTGCTGCACTCGCAGGGCCGCCCAGTACTTTCCTCTCGTGGTGACCTTGCAACATCCCCTCTCCTTCCTTCCCTCACTCCCCTCTTCCGCTGCCTCCCTGGTTGCCTTTTTTCCGTCCCAGACGCTCCCATCTGACACTTAAAAGTAGGAGTTCACGGAAAAGGACACGGATTCAAGGTTTTCCCCTATTCTGTCAAAGCAGGCCTGCTGCAGGCTGTGTTACGTAACGGGGGTCCGACGTCTGTCCACGTGCCTCTGATGGCTCACGTGCCGACTGTGCACTCAAACACAAACACGAGGCCAATTGCTGCTGCCTTTCAAACTCTCTGCACTCCACCTCCCCCTTGTTATCTGGGACCTTTGCTGAGCTTTAATCCTGCGGGCAGACTTTGGCCTGCAATGGGGGGGATGTTATAAGAGCTCTGACAGCAAAAAACTCACAACATTGTCATCAACTAAGCTCACACAAGACATCTCTGCTTCCAATGAGAAACAGGTGAGGCCAAGAAGAGGATTCATTTTGATATAGAACCTATAATCACACTTTTAACACATTGACAGCAATGATTATTGTGTTGAAAAGGTTGTATTTTGCGAACAGCCACTAAGTGAACAAATACTTACAGCGTGAAGATGAAGGAATCTGTGGAAATCGCGTAAATTGATTGGTACAGGTTATTGCAAAGATGCTGGCTTGGATATTACACTCTTAGAAATGTCCAGTTTTATTGCAAACATAGACTTGGGAACTGAGCGGTTTTGAAAACAACCGTCTTGTTAGCTTGTTTGTGTGTGTGTGTGTGTGTAGGTGTGTTGTGTTGTGAAACATTGCGTATCCCATACTTGGGATACGCAATGCAATGCAGAGGATTGTGGGCGAGTTTTCTATCTGTGATCTAAATCGTCCCACGTAACCTCATCTTACATGCAAAGTTGAGGGATTTTGAAACTTTCTCTGAAAAGACGCTCGCAGCACTTCCGGCGTGAACGCGACATTCTACCCAAATTGAAACAAATCGCATTTACAACGATTCGTTATTTCTTACAGGAAAATATTGACTTTCGTTTTCAAATGGTCAAACTGGTAGCCGACAGCCCCATGAGCCCTTTAGCCCTGTTAGTCTTTGGCCTCCTGCTCCACAGCTCTACACGTGCTGAGGGCAGCAGGATTCTGGTGGTGCCGGTTGACGGCAGCCATTGGATCAACATGGACTTAATCCTCCGGGAGCTTCACTCCAGAGGCCACGATCTGACAGTACTGCGCTCCCGCAATAGCTGGTACATTCCGCAGAATTCCTCCTTATACACGATGGTGGATGCGCCCATGCTGGAGGATTGTTTTGAGATGGACTTCTACAATAAGATGCTGCTGAAGGTAATGGAGTGCCGGAGGCTGGCAGCCATGATTCGGTCCTTCTGCCAGCAGTCCTTGATCTCGTCTATGCTGAGGGCGGGCCACAGTATCGTGGCCAGATCGGTTGCGGCGATGCTGGATGACGACAAGCTCATGAGCAGGTTGCGAGAGTCTAGATACGACTTGATGCTGACCGATCCCGGGTTGCCGATGGGGCTGCTGCTGGGTCGCTACCTCCAGCTGCCGATCGTGTTCAACGTGCGCTGGATCAACAGCGGAGAGTGCCACTCCACCATAGCGCCCTCTCCTGTCTCATATCTCCCCGTGCCGGGTAGCGAACTTGACGATCAGATGAACTTTGGGGAAAGAGTTCAGAACATGCTTCACTATTTTTACAACACCATGGAACAGTACTTCTACATTTCCCCTGCCTACTCAGATGTGTTTCAGCGCCATTTCCCACCAGGAACTGATATCTTCTCTCTCCAATACTCCGCTGATATCTGGCTAGTGAGGGCAGATTTTGCTTTTGAGTTCCCCCGGCCCACCATGCCCAACGTGGTCTACATCGGAGGATTTCAGTGTGCCGAGGCCAAGCCCCTCCCTGACGAGCTGGAGGCCTTTGTGCAGAGCTCCGGAGAGCACGGAGTTGTGGTCATGACTCTCGGATCGCTGGTCGCTGCACTGCCCCCGAAGGTCACAGAGGGCATTGCTGCAGCCTTTGCTCGGCTCCCTCAGAAGGTTGTGTGGAGGTTCACGGGAGAAGCACCTTCGTCCCTGGGGAACAACACCATGCTGCTGAAGTGGCTGCCTCAGAACGATCTCCTAGGACACCCCAAGACCCGGGTCTTTGTGGCCCACGGGGGTACCAACGGCCTGTATGAGGCCATCTACCACAGGGTTCCGGTTCTGGGGCTGCCGCTGCTTTTCGACCAGTTCGATAACATCAAGCGGTTGAGCGTGCGCGGGGCAGCTCGATCGGTGGAGGCCAGCGCCCTGACCGAGGAGAACTTCCTGGAGGCTCTGGAGGACGTCCTCCAAAATCCCTCCTACCGCCAAAACATGCAGAGACTCTCCCGGCTGCACCGTGACAGGCCCGTGTCCCCGATGGATGCCGCCATATTCTGGATCGAGTACGTCATCAGACATGGAGGTGCGGCTCACCTGCTAGCTGAGGGCCTCCGGCTGCCTTGGTACTCCTACCACTGCCTGGACGTGGTGGCTCTCCTGGTGGCCCTCAGCGGCACTTTGCTCTGGGCCGTGATCTCAGTTTTCAAGTGTGTCTGTTGCCAAAGGTTCCGGAGGAAAAGGAAAGCAGAGTGACGAATGTAAAAAAACTGTGGACGCTCAGGCTGAGAGAGCCAATTTCTTTCTAAAATTTTTTTCCTGATTTGCACATCAACCACAAACAATGTTGTGATCAAAAATAACAATATTTTGAGGACTGTAAGGGGAAATAGAGTTAGCAACTCACATTAAAAACTATCTCCACATTTTCAAACAAGCTGTAAAACAGAAAGAAATAGAAACATAGCAAACACATGAACACACACACACACAAAAATCAACAAAAACTAACCAACAAACACACAGACAAATAAATTCTGTGTATCTATGCTACCCTCTAAGTGTTAATGGATTTTAACACGATTATTGTTGTAGCTTAATCGAACATGAAGCGGTAAAGATCAACCCTCATAGTTGTTTCCAGCACAATATGTTGGACAGATGATCTTCTTTGTCATTTAAGATCCACAACCTTGACTCTGATCAAAATGTTTGTTTAGAAGCACTTTTTACATTTTGACGGCATCTTGAGTGTTAAATTCTTGACAAAAAAGAAGCAGCAGTGCATGTGCACTGTGTGTTGGTTGACAAGATTTTAATGATTTGCTCATTAAAACATATTTCCATTTAAGTCGTCTGGTACTTGTTTAAGTCGCGTTTCATGTTCTAACAAGTGTGACAAAGCTGTAAAACGTGTTTTGGCTGTCACAATCAATAATGGTGCCGTGCTTCCCAACATGCTTGAATAGAGGGAGTAGCTCCAAAAAACAAGGAAGGTGCCATTTCCAGGAAATGCTTTAAGAAAGACATCTGGAGAAGGAGGGAGGAGCAGCTCGTGACAAGAGAGTGCAACCGTGTCCGTGGAACAGCTGGTGTGGTGCTGGAGCACGTCCATGAATTCCAAGAACAAATGTGGAAAAGAAAACCAGTGTCAGAGCAGCCAGGGGTGAGAAGTTTGAGAAACACGGACACGTCGGGTCCCCAGGAATGTGTTGCTGTTTGAAGGTCTGTCTGTTACTGAGTCTTCATCCCTACCAGGTAGGGAGAGTCTCTGATCTGATTCACAAGCGAACAGCTACCACTTTGTTGTCTGTTTACCAGGCTTGGGTGCCACATGAAATAACAATGGAGGCGTTCACTGCCTGACCAGCAGGAAATTGTGTCACATTTTGTAGGGCGCTCTAAACAAAGCTGCACGTTTGTTTCGGTCACAGCAGGCATGTCGTCTGCACACTCTGCCTCTCCTCTCACCGTCTCTCTCCCTCTCCCAATCTATCCATCACCCTCCCTCTCTCTCTCTCTCTCTCTCTCTCTCTTTCTCTCTCTCTCTCTCTCCCTGGGAGTTCATCATAGCCGGTGGGAGTGTTTTCAGTCACAACAACCGCACAACGTGCCGGGCAAGGCCAGCTGGAACTGCTTTGGGTGTCCTACATTTCATGCCTCTTTGGGAATGAGATCCCTGCACACGTTTGGCTTAGCCGCAAACACACACGACACGCACAAACATGTCGCCGCAGAGCGGGACAAACGGTTGCGACACAAATTTAATACATCGGCTGTTTGCATTGCTGCAACTTGTGACGACGTGAAGTGAATTTCAAGTGGCTCATGATTTGATTATGATCTCATGACCATTTATGTTGTGGTTAAAGTGCAGGAAATGAAGGCTTAGCCTTAGGCTAAGCCTCTGACGGCCTGGTGAGGTCGCATCCTCGTCCTCGGCGACCTCAGTTTCCCTTCCTCTTCGCGGTGTCATTCGAGGTAGCACCTCAAAAACGGCAACGTGCCGCGCTTAGCGTAAATTCTCACGCTCGGTGAGCTCCAGACAGACGAGCCTTTGTCACACAGACCAAACTGAGTCGGGGGCATGTGAGCGTGTGTTTGTCAGTGAGCGGCCATGACCTGAATTGCTTCGGGGGGCACACGCACACACGTAGGCACACACACATGCATGCACACACAGGAAGGAGCGACAACCAAGTGTGAAACACTGATGTTTTCTCCATCAGTCTCGGGCAAGAGTGCAGTTCAGGACACGGATATTACTCGACGGACTGATCATCACACGTAACAGGGTGATAAATTTGGAAATACGAGGAAGGGTGCGAGTGGTAGCACATTCTAGTTATTACATTAGGACGCTAACATGCAATAATGGTGATGAATTGTTGTGCTCACTAAGTGCTGAATTACTCACAACAGTGTCACTTGTATTTTCCAAACTGATAATTCAAGTCGTTGTTGCTGCATAAGTCACTTCTCGCTCATCAGCTACTCTTGATATTCTGTTATTTGATTTTGTTTGGTACAGTATATGTGACCTGAGCAAGGCTAATCTAAGGTAACATGCTGGGTTTAATGGTCTTTGCTATCTTGTCCCCTAGGGAACCATGAGAAGGACTCCTTTGCTGCTGTTGTCCCTCTTCTTCCTGCTCCTGCGGGGCCCCGCCTGCGACGGAAGCAGGATACTGGTGGCCCCCGTGGATGGCAGCCACTGGATTAATATGGAGGTGATCCTCAGGCAGCTCCACTCCAGGGGTCACGACCTCACGGTTATACGCTCCCCAAAAAGCTGGTTCATTCCCAGCAACTCCACGATGTTTGACACCATCAACGTACCCATGCTGGAGGACGAGACGGATCCAAACCACTACAATAGATTGCTGGAGAAGGTTTTCCTCTGCCGCGCAAAGCCGGCTTTCTTTCGGACCTTCTGCCAACAGAGTTTGGTGTCAGAAATGCTGGCAGATGGCAACAGGATCCTCGCCAAGGGAGCGGCTACTGTGTTCAATGATCCCACCTTTCTGAAAAAGCTGCAAGATGCAAAGTACGACTTGATGCTAACCGACCCCTGTTTGCCCACCGGAACACTTTTAGGTAGTTACCTCCACCTGCCCATGGTCTTCAACGTGCGCTGGATCAATACCGGAGAGAGTCACTTCACTGTAGCGCCCTCTCCTGTCTCCTACGTGCCTGTGCCCGGCAGTGAGCTTCATGACCAAATGGACTTTTTGGAAAGAGTTGGAAATATGTTACATTACCTTTTTAGCATTTATGTGCAGTATTTCTTAATCAATCCTGCTTATTCAGATCTGCTGCAGCATCACTTCCCTCCCGGTACTGACCTACTCTCACTGCAGTACTCTGCTGACATCTGGCTTGTTAGAGAAGATTTTATCTTTGAGTTCCCACGGCCCACCATGCCCAACGTGGTCTACATCGGAGGATTTCAGTGTTCAGAGGCCAAGCCCCTCCCTGACGAGCTGGAGGCCTTTGTGCAGAGCTCCGGAGAGCACGGAGTTGTAGTCATGTCACTGGGTACTTTTGTGTCTGCGCTGCCCCCGAAGGTCACAGAGGGCATTGCTGCAGCCTTTGCTCAGCTCCCTCAGAAGGTTGTGTGGAGTTTCACGGGAGAAGCACCTTCGTCCCTGGGGAACAACACCATGCTGCTGAAGTGGCTGCCTCAGAACGATCTCCTAGGACACCCCAAGACCCGGGTCTTCGTGGGCCACGGGGGTACCAACGGCCTGTACGAGGCCATCTACCACGGGGTTCCGGTTCTGGGGCTGCCGCTGCTTATCGACCAGTTCGACAACGTTAAGCGGTTGAACGTGCGCGGGGCGGCTCGATCGGTGGAGGTCAGCGCCCTGACCGAGGAGAACTTCCTGGAGGCTCTGGAGGACGTCCTCCAAAATCCCTCCTACCGCCAAAACATGCAGAGACTCTCCCGGCTGCACCGTGATAGGCCCGTGTCCCCAATGGACACCGCCATATTTTGGATCGAGTACGTCATCAGACATGGAGGTGCGGCTCACCTGCGTGCTGAGGGCTTCCGGCTGCCTTGGTACTCCTACCACTGCATGGACGTGGTGGCTCTCCTGGTGGCCCTCAGCAGCACTTTCCTCTGGGCCGTGATCTCAGTTTTCAAGTGTGTCTGCTGCAAAAAGTCCAAGGGAAAAATAAATGCAGTGTTAACAACTCCAACCAAGAAAACCTCATAGCAACAGAAAAAATGTTATTTTATGGCAAGTGAAACCGTGATATTCTGTAAAGTCATACTGTATTCATTTCAAATGTTTCTCCAACAAACCTCATGAAAGAAAGGATGGAACCTTCCACTGTTACAGCCACAAGTACTCCTTTTGTTTTAGATGCATGTATGATAAGTATTTAAGTCCACTCCAAAAAAAAGGCATTAATAAAGGCACAACTCAACATGTCTTATTGCATATGTGGATAATTTGATGGTGAAAATTCTTTGTTGAGGATTTTTTCTTTGAGGATTTTGATAGCATAACAAGGTGGCGATTCAAGTCCCCCTCCAGGATCGCTGTATCCTGCCGTTTCCATGGCAGCCCTGTTCAGATTGAGGGCCCACGGGGATTTTGGCATTTCTGGCTTGATCTGGTTGATAATAGCATCATTGTGCTCTGTCATTCTACCATAAACAAGTTCATCGGGGGTCTCACATTGCAGTGGAAGTGGACGCCACGGTGAGACGGGTCAAGGCAAGTTGGCCGATGTTTCCACCGCAGTTCATGTAGGAATCAGGAAGAAGATAATTCAAAGAGATTTAGCCCACACAAGCTGGATCAACAAAATCTCAGTCTTGAGGAAAAGGAGCCCTGCAGCACAAAGGTAGCATTACCCAAAGTCTTTTTATGTTTTCGGAATTTCAAAGAGTTTTCTAAGATTGCGCCGTGATACCGACATTGTATTTGCTCAAGCGCGTTTATCAACATCCTGCAAAATCTAATGTCACGTTCATGCATGAGGTTGTTTATTCACTGGGTGCGCCGCCGCGTAATTTGGGGAAAACACTAAAGTAAGAGTAAGGAAAAGGGAGGTTTGGACGCCAGCAATGATTCAGCTTCACGACAGAATATCAACTAAATCATAGCGTGAGCTGGAAAGTAGCACAACATTCGTCAAAAGCTGCTGTAAACCTGCCAGGCTCACGTCAAATGTCTGTCTCCGAGATTCCCGGAGTGTAATTGTGCAAACAAAGATCCAGAGGTAGAGCCAATGTTGTGATAAACGCACACTTGCGCAATCCGTGGAGAGGAAGCAGTGCTGTGATCGCACCCCACATGGCGGCATGAAAAAGTGCCGTGTTTACATTGTGAGATAAGGATTTGTGAGTCTTAAAATACATCAGTACGAAGGGGTGATTTAGACCCATCTCAATTTCATTTCCTTCACAATATCTTGAATTTTTGCCCACCTGCCAGTCGCAGCTGCTGGGTTGAGAGTTTATTTAGGGAATTCCTCCTCCGCTAGGAAAATAAGTCACATCTGCAGAGAGTCTACAAATCGCACAAGGCTGCAAACTGAGGATGTCTGCGCTGCATTCCAGTGTGTGTTTATGATTATTTTCTGTTTTTCAAGGGACAACAGACTGAGAGAAAATGGCAATTTCCTCAGAAATGGGCACAGATGGACCGGCACCAATGTCGCACTATCTAGTGAGCCTCTTTCTCGTTCTTTCTGTAACTAGTTGCGATGGCGGCAGGATTTTGGTTTTCCCTGAAGACGGCAGCCACTGGATCAACATGGAGGTGATTCTTAGGGAGCTGCACTCCAGGGGCCACAGCCTGACTGTGCTACGCTCCTCCAGGAGCTGGTACATCCACGAGAACCCAGATCTGTACACCCTGATCACCGTCACCCCCCAGGACGCGGGGGGTGACGCAGGGCACGACTTCGGCCCCGATTTCTTCTCCCTCCTGATGCGGCGGTCGCTGGAACTGCGCTCCATGTTTCCCCTGCGGCGCTTCTTGGAGCAGCAGAAGGATGTTGCGATGCTATTGCGGGTCTTCCACGGCGTGGCGCTCTCTATGATATCCACCATATTGCAGGACGCCGAACTGGTAGACAGGCTGAGGTATTCGGCTTTTGACCTCGTACTGACGGACCCGACCTTTCCCGTGGGGGTCCTCCTTGCCCGCTACCTCAATCTGCCAATGGTGTATAACGTGCGTTGGCTGAACGTGGGAGAGGTTCACATGGCCGTGGCACCTTCTCCGCCCTCCTACGTGCCGGTGTACGACTCCCTATTCCATGACACCATGACATTCCTGCAGAGGACGGAGAACTTCCTGCGCTATGCGGCCAGCCTGCTCCAGGAACGATTCGTCATCCTGCCTGTGTACAGGGATCTTCTTCAACAGCACTTCCCACCCGGAGCAGACTTGATCTCCATGCAACGCTCTGCAGATATCTTATTGGTGAGGGTGAACTTTGTCTTCGAGCTCCCCCGCCCCACCATGCCCAACGTGGTCTACATAGGCGGCTTCCAATGCACCAAGGCCAAGCCCCTCCCGGCAGAGCTGGAGGCCTTTGTTCAAAGTTCTGGCGAGCACGGCGTGGTAGTCATGTCTCTGGGGACGCTGGTGACAGCGCTGCCACAGGAGGTCACCGAGGCCATTGCCGCTGGGTTTGCTCGGCTCCCTCAGAAGGTGGTCTGGCGGTATGTGGGTAAGCCGCCTTCGTCTTTGGGGAACAACACGCTGCTGATGAGCTGGCTGCCTCAGAACGATCTCCTGGGACATCCCAGGACACGCGCCTTCGTCTCCCACGGAGGAACCAACGGCATATACGAAGCCATCTACCACGGGGTTCCCATCCTAGGGCTGCCACTGCTCTTTGACCAGTTTGATAATTTCGTCCGCCTGAGGCTTCGCGGCGCGGCTCGAGTGATTGACGCCACTTCCCTCAAGGCTGAATCTTTCCTGGAAGCGGTGAAGGACGTCTTGGAGACTCCCAGTTACCTGGAGAACATGCAAAGCCTCTCCAGGCTGCACCATGACCAACCGATGTCTCCGATGGACACGGCAATGTTTTGGATTGAGTACGTCATAAGGAACAAAGGCGCAGGTCACCTGTGTTCCGCAAGTACACATCTGCCTTGGTACTCCTACCACTGCCTGGATGTTATTGCGTTTCTCGCAAGCCTCGCTGTGGCTTTTCTCTTTGCTTCTGTAACCGTCTGCAGGTTTCTCTGCTGCTGCCAAAGAACCAAGAGGAAGATGAAACCAGAATGAAAACCTACAGAAAACCTACTTTTGTGTATTCTTACCATAGTGTCACTCATCCAAGCAGCATTAACCACAGTGGAAAATCCAGTCCTGCGTGTTTGCCAGGAGACTGACCTTCAACACGAATTAATCATCGAATCAGTAGACTGGTGACATTTAAGGAGGAAACAGTGAGTGATTAGAGCCTCCACCCTTTGAAACCCAGTTGTAAAAATACTGCCAAACTCCCATTGTCCCATTCTTCCACAAACAATTTCGATTGTGTGGATTTTTTCCAGTAGTGGCAGGGATCACCCCCCGGGAATGGGGATTATATACAATACATGTATAGTAGTACACAAAATGGGCAATATACAGTATCAGAACTTTCTTTACGCAATACTCTGCACTTTGTTATTATTGAATATCTCCTGTTCACAATTTCCCTACTTATCGGAATAAATTTGTCCCCAAACGTCTGTTTTGATTCAGCCGTGTATTTCTTCATCAAAGGTAAAATGACGGAAGCAATAAAAGAAGTGATTTATGAGAAATGCCCACTTTTAATGCCACTTTGGGGGACTGGACTTTGTAACCATGTGCGTTGCTCACGTCCTGCATTGGGGGTAAAAACAAAAAAGGGAGAGAGAGAGAGAGAAAGTGTTTTTGTTCAGGAGCAGAAAGGCGTTCTCCCGTCTCAGGAAGTCGCCTTTAAAGCTCAAGAGGTGGGTTTCCTGTGGAGGAAGCGTTCACAGAATAGCCCGGGCTCGGTCAAGACGCCGTGTTCTCACAATCTGTGAAGCTCGGGTCAGACACGGAGTGAAGAGGTGAGACGCAGCATCTCCATCGCCATCCTGGTCGCTCACGCCTGCTTTTCTGCCAGGGTGGTGTTTTGGGGCGTTTGATCGATGCTGGACTCGTTTGACCCCAACCTCTGTCTCCTGAGACACATTCTTTAAACGGTGACAGTGGACCTGTTATAGGTGGATGAAATTAAGCGACTACAATTCAGACTTTTTTATCTACTCTTTAGTGTTGGTGAGGTGATGGATGGACATTCCCACGACACCCTGTCACCCGAGTCTCATCGACGACAAGTCTGCTTTTTCATGTGATGCGTTTGACAAATCAGAGACATGTCCAATGACAGCTGCAACCTGCCCTTGGACACGGACACGGTCGGCCTGACCTGCATCTATGGCTTCATCTTCTCCGTGGGCCTCCCTAGCAACCTGCTGTCCCTGTGGGGCCTCTACCAGCTGGGCCGTTCGGGCGGGGGAGGCTGCCAGCTCGTCTACATCCTCAACCTGCTGCTGTCGGACCTCCTCCAGCTGCTCACGCTGCCGCTGTGGATCATCTACCTGCAGGGCGGCCATCGCTGGCTGTACGGCCAGCTGACCTGCGAGCTGGTGGGTTACGTCTTTTACGTCAACGTCTACGCCAGCGTCATGTTCCTGTGCCTCATCGCGCTGGACCGCTGCCTGGCCATTGTGTACCCGCTGAGCAGCCGCGGCGTGCGCAGCGTGAGGGTGGCGGCCGTGTCGGGCATGGCGGTGTGGACGCTGACCTTCCTCTTCTGCCTGTGTGGCCTGCTGCCATCCGTGTTTGATTCCGACAGATTGTTGTGTCTGGAGCAGTACCCGGTCAGCCCCAGATACGCTCACTTCAAGATCACCACCGTGGCTCTGGGATTCCTGCTGCCCTGCGTCATACTGGGGTGAGGAGACACCAGTTCAGCAATTTGTATTCCATCACGCGCAACAATCGACAACACAGGGATTGTTCCTGTATTCGTCTCCAGCAAAAATAATAACAGGAGCAGTTTCTTCAAGGACAAAAAAGAGTACATTACAAAAATAGAAAAACACCATTCGTAAAGAACGATTAGCAACCAAACAATGTTTATATTGTCACCAGTGTTGGGCAAGCTACTTGGAAAATGTAGTGAGCTAAGCTACCAGTTACTCCATATTAAATGAAGCTTCACTACACTGAAGCTACCCACCATAGAAATGTAGTAAGCTAAGCTATAATTTAGGGGGGGAAATAGCTCAACTACATTAAAACTACTTTATTTTTTTTAATTTTTTTTTCAACAATTTACAACAGGTGCTTGTTAACACGGCAAATCAGAAGCTTTTCAAAATTAGCATCAGAGAGACAGTCTCTCTTTGGTTGTTTATCATATATTGTGTTTTGTTGTATGTTGTCATGTGTAACCGCATGTAATTTTACTGAGAAGGCAAAGACAAAATTCCACTTAGGTGGCCGATGCTACTGACTGAATTGCAATTATTATCTTAGCCGGCGATTGTTGTGTTAGCTTCGGGAATCACCTAAATGTGTGCCCTTAAATTTGTGTTTGTCGCCTTGGACGTTGAGAGCAGCTTCGTTTTGAGATTGCAGAGTAAGCATCTGAACACATATTTTTTCTCTGATGATTCAGTTAAAGTCATAAACTTATCAAGGTAGGGCCACGGCGACTCCGCCGACACAGAACTCTCTCCCGCCTCCTCTGTTTTCCTCCTCATTTGCGCACTCGTTCCCATCAGCAGCAGGACAGGTATGTGACGTGACACGGAATCGCGTCTGTTGGCTAT
>OMPJ01042339.1:0-14528 GCA_900312935.1 Carapus acus
CTTTTGAGACCAGGGTGGCACAACCAGCCAGGCCGGCCCACCGTAGGAGAGAGGGTCACACACTGCCACCTCCAGATCGGCCGGAGAACTTCTCTCACACACACGTTCACATTCACGCAACGCTCTGCCTCCTCATCACCTCTCTACATAAGACACGAGGTGTTCGGCTGGTGTCACAACTTTTTATTTCGCATTGAAATTGTGGGACATTCATCAGCTGACACAACACCACTTTGGGGTGGATGGGTGAGAAGTCCAAAATATGAGAACATAACCACTGTAGCTCGGCAGCGGCATGTGTTTTCCTCCCTTCGCAACAATGGTAATAATAGTAAACAAGCTATAACGCTCCCGGCTTTGGATTGAAAAAATACCTGTACATTACCTATGCAGTTATTGATACAATTCTTATCAATAATAACAATAATAATAATATAAAAACAACAATAGCATATAACAGGCTAGGTAGTACACAGACTGGAAAAAAGCTGCCAGAAAATAGTTTTCTTTCCATAAAAATGACCAAAAAAATAGCAATAATAAATAAATACCTTTCTGTCTGCAAAGTCTCAATTTTCTATTTGCCACAACACTGCCAGCATTTACAAAAGTGTGAATTCTTCAGGCGAGCTTGGGCCTGCTGCTCCTCAAAGGTGTGTGTGTGTGTGTGTGTGTGTGTGTGTGTGTATGTGCGCACCCTTTGCTTGCATAAGAAAGCGGCTGCCACGCGGGGGGATTTTTTCCCTCGGGAGCATCCCCACCTCCAGGCTGAGCTCGTCTTCCACCAGATGACAGCTTGTCTCTGTGGCATCATCATCATCACCTGCTGAGGAGGAGAACACATTCAGAAGTCAGTCCACACACACACACACACCACGCACACACACACCTGCGCAACAAAGACATGACACTGCCGCTTTGTTCGTATGATGTCATCCACATCACACCGCTTTGAATGTAAGGCTGGTTGTGAGCTTGTGTGTGGGTCCATCTGTGTGTGTGTGTATGTGTGTGTGTGTGTGTGTGTGTGTGTGTGTGTGTGTCCGTGGGTGGGTGTGTGAGTGTGTGTGTGTGTGCGTGTGCTCGGCGTGTTCCTATTGAAGGGATGTGATTCAATAATCTGGATAGCTGCAACAGAGGTGCAGCTGGGGTGTTTTCTTCTTCTGCTCTTTGTATTTCATGGTCACATTGAGTGATCCCCCGCCTTGCCTCACACACACACACACACACACACACACACACAAACACATACAGGTTGAAACACTGCAGAGCGCTACAGGACGCAAGGCCTCCATTCCTCCGCTCACTTCACTCTAAGTCCATTTTGTTTGGTTTTCTCCTACTTTCTCAGGTTTTTTTCCCATTTTGAGCTGTTAACCCCCTGCACCAGCAAAACAAAGCTCCACAAGCTTTTAGTCTCTACTTCCTTCTCCTGGTAATTCAAACGCTGCAGGTGATATTTTTCTCATACTGTGGGTCTGAACAGTCTAACCACAGATTTCAGGCGTCTGATGATATGTGTGCTGTGTCTGATATAATACATTTAATATTTTCATTTTAACTGACATATATGAATTCTAAGCGATCCATTAATCGCAATGCAATTGAAGTCAGGCCTTCACCTTTGAATTGTGATGAGAGTATAATGTCACTTAAGATGCTGACCTACTTTTGTCATGTGGTCATTTCATTCACCATCCACATACTTTGATAAGAACTGCATTGATGAATCTACATTGTGCATAAGGACTTCAAAATGCCTTGTGAATAACTGGCCGCTAAACACTCGGGTAAAAATTTTAAAAGTAAATTGAGATTAAATCCATCAAGTCAGGGATAAATCGCCATTATAGAAATGTATCATTTCAGAGCCCAAAATATTCAGGATCCAAATGTTTTCATACCACAAATACACATGTGAATGTCAGCCTGACGTGTACGAACTCTTCTCCCCTGTTTGTGTGTGTGTGTGTGTGTGTGTGTGTGTGTGTGTGTGTGTGTGAACCGTATATTTGTATGTATCTGTTATGTTCTGCAAACACTCCCACATCTGACACTGACATGACACTGACGTATGAGCGGAATATTCAGCAAGCCATGTGACTCCTTCCCGTTCACTCCGATTCAAAGGAACGAAACCGAGGTGCTGCTTTACAGACTGCATTCTATTATTGAATGTCTCGATGAATAATTCACTGCTGGAGGTTCTCCATTTTAAGTTTGACTCTCAACCAAAAAAATACATTTCAAATTCAAGGATAAAGTAGAACTGGGAGACAGACCGCAAGCAAACATAAAGGCTCACTGCAATGTATTCGCACGGCCTTCAGAAGGAGGCGGCCATCTTCCCCGAGAGTGAGTGAAGGCTCTAGCGCATTCAGGCACGTGCACGTTAAACTCTCCTGCTCTCCATCTGAAATCCCCGCAAACGGCCTTCTCAACCCTCTTTCTCTCTCTCTGTCTCTCCTTACCCCGACACTTCTCTCCGCCTCTGCACCCGCGCGGGACTGCTCGCATTTGGGACGGACGTCACAAACATAACGCGAGATTGCCTCGCTCCGGACTGGCACGTGGCCAGAGGGTTTTTATGATTAAAACCAGATTGTGCTTGCCCCAACTTGGAGGCAGGGCGAAAAAAAAAAAGAGAAAGGGGAAAAAAAAACAGATTGCAGTTCTGCATACTCTGCACAAGAGGGAAGTACAGAAACAAGCACGTCACCTCGGTGAGCTGGAGGTGAGCTACTTATGGATATCTGACTCCTGTTTGTGTGCGTGTTATTGCATCAGTGGAGGAGCTGCTGCCTTGTAATTATCCTAATATCACGCCAATCTCCCGCTCGCAGTCGGTAATGATACACCAGGCGGCAGATCAAACTTCTCCTCCAAACCAAAACTGTAAATCACAGCAGCAGTGAGTCAGAGCTATGATCATCCTGTAAATGTAATCATGCCTTTCCTATCTCGTGATTCAAATCAAGCGGCTGTGGGGTCTGGCTTTGCCAGAAACTACTTGAGGAGCCTGCCAACTCTCAGTTCCTTGGAAGTCGGGGGGGCACGCTGCACAAAAAGAAGACATGGCAGAAAAAAAGGAAGGCAGAAATCGACTCTAACAAGATTAGCATCCTGCGGGCAAGGCTGAGTTTTAATTATCGTGTTGCAGGAGGTGTGTGAATATGCAGCAACTGCCGAGATTCTCGGACTCTTAAACTATTTATGGAGCAAAGGCCCGCACGCAGCTCGCGACGCCGTCTCAGATGAGGGGGTGGGGGGGAACGTAAACAACAAGCCGACTTTATACGAGAGGGAAGGGGGTGGGTTGATTTAAACCTGCTGCTCTGATTTCTTTCTCCCAGCGTAGACAGCGGGACGGTGGGAGGGAGGAGCGAGCTCGACGCTGCCCGGGAAGTGAGGGCGAAATGTGGTCGCTCACGCAGACGGTCAGACACATTTTGCAGTGTGGTGGAGACTGGGAAATCATGTGACATCAACAAAAGCAGACAGTTTACGCCCTCCCCCCTCTTTTTTATACGCCCACACGCCCACACCCACGCAGGCGCTCACACCATACACACGCTCGCAACGTGCATAAATCCTGTTTTGTAACTGAAAAACACTGCCCCTCATTTACTGACTCAGACGGCCACTCTGCCAGTAAACAGAGCAAACGTCATCGGCTCCCAGCGCTGACGGAAACGTCAACACCGGAGAGGAATGAGAGCAGCTTTGTAGCACAACTTACCAGGACTTGTTCCCCCCCGCCTGGTCCCACTTTGACCTCCGCTCATGGCTCCAGGGTCTCAGATTTCAGGCCCCCTCGGCGACTGGAGGGGCCGACGCCTTTCCCCCTCCCTTCTGTCCCTCCCTCCCTCCTTCCTTCACACCATGCTGGTGCTGTGTCGGCCTCTCCCCGGGTGGGCGGGGGTCCTCGTGGGCTTTGGAGGCAGGTACGAGCCCTTTACGCACCTCCCGTTTTGTGGGTACGGCGGAGGTTTCTGAGTTCTAGAAACAGAGGTGCTGTTCCCGCTGACAACCAGGCTGTGAGACGGGGGCTCGGCGGGGGTTTGGTCCAGATGGTTTGAGTCTCTCGGGGAGTACAGGTGAGGCGGATGACCGTTGAAGGCCTTGTGGTGAGCGAGCGGGTCGACACGGCTGGTTTTGACCACTGACGCCATGTGGACGGGCGAGGGGGAGTTGGTTCTAAGGATGATGCGGTCCTCGTCGTCAAGGGGTGCCACCTGGGCGAGAGAAGGCCGGTGATTGGTCGCCGGAATCAGGCTGAGGTCCCCCGTGGAGGCAGAGATGGGAAAATGGTTTGATCCAACGTGAGCTATGTTCGCCATCTCCTCACTGAGGTCAATGTTGGCCGTGAGGCGATCGATCTGCTCCACCACCTGAAAAGAAAAAGCCGATCATTCCCCTTTCACAAATCTTTCACCCTCCTGTCCAACTCAAAAAAACTGTTTGTTGGGGCAATAATCAACCATTCACCACAACAATAAACAACCGTTATGCTCGTCTCCAGTGGCGTCTTTCTCACCGTCCCCTTTTTGCTGAGGCATCCCGCGAGGCTAATTTAACGCTGTTAGCAGTGTGGATACTCTGACGCCAAGTGTAATTTAGTAAAAAACTCAAGTCAGGTTCTATAATGTGCCGAATGGAACTCTGCCAATCTTGCTGGGGTTTTTTTCAAGAGGGTCAGGGTGAATCGCTCTCAGTCACAGATTTGGTGTGCACAGATAAGTGAGTCACACACCAGTGAGTCAGAAACGGAGGAATCAGCACGTACAATTCCTACCTCGCGCTACTCTGCCTTAAGATTTTAGAACGTTGCATTTCCATGCAAATTGCTGACTCCCAACCTGCCGCAGCCACAAAGCCACAGCTGGCGGAACAGAGCGAATCCTCCCACCCCCTAACCCCCACCTTACCTCTTTCATCTCCACGTGAACTTGCTTCAAGCCCCCCAAAACGTCCTCCAGGTCCGTGACCACTTGTCGGATTTGCTCCCGCACCGAATCCTGGCTTCTCCTGTGCTGCGTGGCCTCTGAGCCTTGGTGGTCGTTGCCAGTCGCAGATTTGGAGGATTCTTGGCTGGCAGTGACAGTGGGAGGGACGCAGGGCCCCTTCCGTCTGCTCTGGTTCAAGTGTTTTTGGGGGACTTCCGTGGGGAAGAAACCTTTGTTAGACGGACCCGGTCCGTTGCAGCTGGTCTCTGATCCACCCCTCAATCGGCCTCGGTCCTGATGGTTATCTCTCCCCTCCCCTCCCTCGCAGAACGCAGTCCCTGGTCCACAGTGGCCATTCGGCATGAGAAAAAGACCCGGCGAGGGACCTGGAAGCTCCCGTTGGTACCGTCCTGCGCTGCATCCCCAGCACTCCTCTTCGTCCCCCTGCGAGGCGTACCTGACGACCCGTCTGTGTCTGTGGCCTCGACCTTTGACCTGAAGATGGGGGAGCGTCTCCTGCAGCGGTAGCCTGGAGTTGAAGGAGTGAGCCCTGGTGTTAGTCCACACCACACAGCCGCACTGTTCCCGGACAAACGGGTAGTGTCTGGGCCCAGGCCCGGGCTCCGGCGGGCAGCCCCACTGGGCAGCGTTTGAGTCCCAGGGGTAGATTTGGCCGGTGTCGTTTGGCTGCTGACCGTATGCGCCTGGCCCCGTAAACACAGGCCTCCTCTGTGGGCTGCGATGACCGCCGTGGTCAACCCTGTCCTCGGCCAATGCTCTTCCTCCTACGTCTTTGGGTCGTGGAGCCTGAACGTCTCTCCCGTGGTCCAGCGATGGGTGGTCCGTCTGCGCCGCTCCCACTCGCTGTCCCGGCCCGCCGTGATGGGGGAAAAGCGGCTCATGTTGGACGCAGCTCTGGCAGTGGCAGGGGGCGTTGGGCTGGATAATTCGGTGGAATCCCGTTGTCTGCCCGCCGTCTTTGTACATGTCCAAAGAAGTCCACAGGCTTGAGTGGAAAACGCCTTAGAAAACAACTGGTTTCCTCCCCTCCCCGCGTTCCCCAGCCCAGTCATTCACTCGCTCTGTTTTCCTCATCTGTGTCTTCCCACAAGAAAACTTTTCTCCAGCTCTCCTTCCCTGTGCCCAAAAGAGTTCTCCCTCCCCTTCCTTCCTGCCTGTTGTTTCCCCCTCTTCTCCCTCGTAGTTGTTAATCTCAGCGCCGTTCTTTTTCGCTTCCTGGACCCCCTTCTCCTTCTTCTCCTAACTTTTTCTTCCTCCCTCCTCCTCGCCCTGTAGTAGCCCTCTCTCCTGCATGGGGCCCCTCTCCACCTCCCTCCCTCTCCGTCTCTCTCTCTCTCTCCCTCCTTCTACCTCTCCCGCCTCGTTGTTCTGTCTCATTTGCCACTGCAGACTTCCAATCTCCCTCTCCCTGGCTCCCTCTCCCTCTCTCTCTCCCTCTCCCTCTCTTTCTCTGTCTCCTGCACTTGGCAGTGTGTTTCCCGTCTGCTCCCCTCCCCTCCTGCTCCGCTCTCCTTTCTCCACCTCTCACTCCGTCTCTTGCCTCTGGTACATTCTCTCACACAGACTGGGCTGTACCTGATTTTGCGAGATCCGTCCTTCCCCTCCACCTGAATTCCAGCCGTCCTGTCTGGCTCGGCGGGCGAAAGACGGAGACTCCATGTAGGCTGTGCGTGTCCCGAGCGTGAGTGTTAGTGGATCCCTGCCCCAGTGCCGAGCTCATTAGACTGACCGAAAGCCTTTGCATGCGCTCTGCAATTAAATGCTGCCTGGGATTCCTCAGCCAGAGACTGAAAGAGGAGGGGAGGGCAGGGGAGGAGAGAGGCTCCAGGGGAGGTGGGGTTTCCAACGTATACAGACGGGGGAGTAGACAACGCTGAGACGAGGAGACGGACATGCTGCCTTTGTACAAGGGGAGAGATTCTTCCTCTCCGCGTCTCCTTATCTATTCTTTTTCCGTTCCCTCCCCGTCCTTTGCCGCTCGTGCCTATTCTACCCTCTGCTGACGTGATTTCAGTCGAGTGGCTCAGCCAAACTTTATTCTGCTGAGGCACGCAGAGATTTCGAGGCGGGGAGGGTGAGGGGGATCACCGCATGGGAAAGCGTCCTCCTCTCTGTTCCTGCGGCGCATTTTATATTCTGCGTAAACACTTCGCACAGGTCCCGGCATTCGCTTTCCCACTGCGCTGAGTGAACTGTTCGCGGTGTGGGAGAATGTGTGGTGTCATTTCCTGTCAAAAACAGCACATCTTTGTCCACAGGGAAAGGAGGACAGGGCGCTTATTTTCTTAGAAAATAACCCCAGCTTTGAAAACAATGGGTTGTTAAAAAAGAACTACGGGGAATAACAGCTGCGGAGGAGGAGCGCGGAAGGTGGGGGTCCACTCATCCCAGCGTGAGCCTGATCCGGTCGCAGATTGCAACAGATGAAACGGCTTAGGAAGGTGTCTGTTTTTGAAAGTAACACCCAAATTGATTTCACTGCTGCGTTGATGGACACCCGCTCATCGCTCACAAGCACACATGTGACAAACGCGGACATATTTAAGACAACAACCAAGAGTTGTTGCGGCAATGTATTTCACAGCCTGATTCCTGGAAGCTGTACTGGTTTCAGGACTCTGTGACCACGGGTATTGTGCTTTTAAACAACATCCATCACAGAGGACCGACTTTTGTAATCTCACCATAAGCATTGAATCAGAAAATGGGCAATTGAAAAATGACCGCAAGTGGAACCGTTCGCAGGGAACATCCAGCCAGCCAAGAAACCCAATCTGACCAATCTGGCCGCCCTTTGTTTTCTTAATTTCTTCACAAGATTCAGGCAAACTTGCGCCCTCACTGCCTCTTTGAAATCCTCCCTGTCATGTCTAAAAAACAAACTGCTCATTCGTTCTAGAATGCTCGAATGGTAATCTTCTTATCTGAGGTAATAGAGCAAAATATTGCACATTTACTCTCCAGAAGGAGGATATTCCATTCTGGGGTGAATCTAAGTGCTGAGCCCCTTCCTTTGTTTACAAAGGATGAGACACTGTTACTCCACAACATCGCATTTTAACCAAGCCTGGCCTCTGCAGTTTGGTCTGCAGATACAGGTGGAACATGCTTCAGCACCAGTCTGTGTTTGCTTTACTCTATAAAAACCGTCTTGTTTATTGCTTTTTGGTACCCGCTGCTTATCAGCTCAGCTGCAGGGCAACACTAAAGCAAAAAGCAGGGGCAGCAAGTCACCAATTACTCTGCAGTTCCTCCCCATGCAGAGGTCAAGATGACCTAATTTGCACATATGGATACTTGTAATGAGTCTATAACGAGAACTCAGCGCGGCGTTGGCAGGGGTTCGGGCCTTCCCTGTTGATGATCCGTGGCCCAGATTAGATAGTCACAGAGAATTGAGTTTCTCTCATCACAACATTACGCAGATGGTTTCACGAGGCACCCGCCCGCAGAGGCGCAGTCGGAGCCGCTCCAAACCGTTTACGCTCGCAATTACAGGCTCGCCCGCTAAAGCAGGTAATCAAGGTGAAGTCAAAGAAAACAGACCATCATAGGGCGTGGGGGTCAAGATAAACATCATTTCGTTGGACACAAAAGCGACCAGGACTTGACAGATGGTTGTCTTTTGTGGTCCTGATCTCTTGGGTTAATTCAAAACGGTAAAATCACAGAGGGCTCATGTGGAAAATACCAGTGAGACGGACGATTCCATTCACTTGTAGGGGAAGAAATTTCTGGATGTAGTCAGAGAAGGAGCGAAGTCTTGGTAAAGTACAACGAGACAAAAATCTTTTCTGTCCTTTTTTGTTTTCAAATGACTTTGTCTGGCTTGATGTTGCATCAGATGAGCCTGATATTAAATAAGACACTTATGATGAATGGATTGGCATGTCAGGAAAGCATGAATTTTGCTTGCAAGGTTTCACAGAAGGTTTCACCACACAAATCAGAGCTCGTGTCATTATCCGATGCCACGTTCCAGTTTTTTCATTTCGACGCGTGACATTTCCCCGACGCTGACAGGCTGGGCTCTATGTCAGATAGTTGCTCGAGAAAAGGCGCGTTTGATGAACCGTCTCCAATATCGACGTCCAGTGGTGGTGCACAGAGCAGCGGTCGCTGGTCGCTGCTCTGAGGCCGGCAAAAGTATTTGAGGAATGCAGCAGCCAGACGCTCATTGTTATTTTCAGAGGTATGCAACACATTGCTCCCTCGTGTATTTTAAACTCATAACGCTCACGTGATGTAATTAGCATCGTAGCAGTCCTTAAAATAAGCGGGGGGACTGCAGGACACGTGCCCGTTGCTATGTGAGGCAAACTAAAGTTGCAGGCGCGTCACCTCCGCTGCCTGCTGCTCAAAGACTCTGTGACCTTCTCGCACGCACAATGTTCCAATTAGGCCCAGCGTGTGAGAGTCAAGGCAATTTATGTTAAATTCAAACGTAATTTCAACAGGCAAAGCTAATAAATTACAAATTAGAGGGTCTAGTCGGAGGGAATTCCCTTTCATCATGTAATGGCACGTCGGCGTTTCTCCGTTAATACTACAGAGATGAGATTGTTATTGAGGTTGTTATTATAGTGCTTGAGGTAAATGCGGAAATTGAATAAAAAGCCACAATGTCGGCAACATCAACATCTCCTCATTCTCCTCCTTTACTACTAATAGCAATGATAATGATAATGATCATGTTTATGCAGAGGAAGGCTCCTATTGGCTTAATTATCAGGCTATTTGGTACATTTGGACTGAGGTAGCCAACATATACAAATATTTGCATTCATTAGATATGAGTCAACAGCTACAGAATTATATAATGTGCTTATGTATACTTATCATCATTTTGACAGTTGGAACATTGGAACGAGACACTCCCATTACTTACAGTGCAGAACATTTTTGAGCCTATAAGAATGTCTTAAAACAGTGTCTATCAAGTCAAGTCATCGCTGACGTTGGTGTATCAGCACATGGTCGTCGCTGCACTTAGGGTTAGTGCTCCTCTTGCTCTTGAGAACAATGGCTGTGCTGTTCCAGAGAGAATTCACAAACAATTTCCTTCTCTCAGCCAGGAAACGCAGTTGCATCATGGCAAAATGTTTCCACAGAAATGCTATATCATGCATCTTATAAGATAAGCATATTTTTAGCTATAGTGGGGAACGACAGGGTGGTTTTTGTGAGAGATTGGAAATACCCACAGGTCAGGAGACAGCGTGTTCTTTCTGTAAAAGATAAAAAGACACGTTATGAACGGCAATAATTGCGTAATAAATGGGAACAGTCCAACGTTTACCCAAAAGTGTAACGTGCTCTGAATGATAGTTTAGCTCGTTGGTGCTAAATATGACACACGATTCTGAGGAGACCAGGACATTCCAAGAACAATGTCTCCAGAACCCCTGTTGCATTTCATCTCAGAATCATTCAACTTCATGCGAACAGTCTCAAGGATGCTGTGACGGTTTCAATAAATGACACAAGCCTACGCTGCAAAGACGCGACTTTCACAGGGCCACAGACAGTTTCGTCCTCAGACAGCTCAGACAATAAACCAGGAGCTGTTGCCATGGTGATAAAATACAAACAAAGGGATTCACTTTATCCCCAATATTTCTCACTTAAGGGCAAAGGTTGGAGTCTACCTGTCGACCAGTCATGACGAACAGAAGTCCGGATTGACTTGGAGGATGCAAAGTATGAATTGAATGTGAGGTTATGCCAAATAAACACCAAAACGAACAGGACAGTGACATAAACAAGTCGAGTGAATCTGGCGCGCGGTAGGACGTCATCTCAAAGTGGCTGGTGTGATAAATGCGATGTACTAGCTGTCGGGTATTTCAACATAACCCAGACCTGCAAAAAAATTCATCAGAGGAAATCAACACAGGAAACAGGCGAGCGGGGCAGGAGCCTGAAATAGATTTTTGATCCGCACATTTATGGAGTCCCACTCACACAGGGGTGATATAATGTCAATAGGGTGCTGTGAGTAAGCTTATGTGAGAGATTAGCTTTTAAGTTCACTGTTGTTAGTGCATAGGGAGACACGTTTGTTTAGATTTTTTTACCGGTGATGGGTAAGTTACATCTGCCGGTAAATTGTGTATTTCTCCGCATTGAATGTCACTGCGTCGCCTCTCTTTCTTTCCAACATCCTCGTAGTCACAGGAGGTGATGTTGGGCCAGGATGTTTCAAAATGACTCCCCTTTTAGCAAGATACATCACCTGGTGGCCTCATCTCCCCATCTTGAGGTAAGAGGCACTTAAAACCGGGAGCCAGTTGAGAAATCAAAGCCGGTAAAAGCCGTAAACAACTTGATATTCGGTCGCATCCGCTGTATTTAATATTGCCGCATGATTATGCGCCAAAACACTCCCGTCTGACTCCGAGATATCGCCACAGCACGTGTCAGCGCTGCATGAAGAAAATGCTAAATATTTATTTAAAAAGAAATATCCCTCCTGAGCAAACGTCTTACACGGCCGCGGTTAAAGGAAAAGTATGGCAGATGGCGGAAAAGAACCCAAAAACAAATCGTCTCCCAAAGTGCTGAGAAGTTCCTTAGGAAGAAAAGGAATCAGGCCCTAGCTGCCTCCGAGCTGACGAGGAGAGGAGGTGCCAACAACACAGAAATACACACACACACACACACACATACATACACACCCTGGTTGACCTCGTTTGACTGGGGGAAGTTTGCACTGACATCAACTTCTTGCCTGGCGAGAGCACAGGATGGCGTGATGGAGATGTGTGGACGGCTTGTGACGGGATGTAAACAGCTGGGCATGTCTGCATTAACTGGGCTAAACCAGGAAACAGTCAAGCATGTGTGTGCGTGTGCGTGTGTGCAAGTGTGTGTGTGTGAGTGGTTGAACACACTGTGCCGATAGCACATTCAGTCTTGGCTCTAGCTACACCTTCACTCTTATTTTCCACAGAGGCAAAGTCACATATAGTGCTCCAGCTTGTGTGCGTGTGTGTGCGTGTGTGTGTGTGTGAATACACGCGATCCATCACGATCCTCCTAGTCGCACACGTTTCCAAATACTCTCCCTGATCCGGTGTAAAATAAAATTTGGTTCCCAAAGCGCGCTATAAATATCCCAGAGTCCTTCTCGGGCCAAAATAGACGCGGCCGGTGCCATCGGACGGCGTTGGCGCACAGTTTGCTGAGTCGCCTCAGCACTTTGGGGCCAGTCCACCGCCTCAAAAATGGAATAAACCTTTTTAACTTCCCCGCTCGCCTGAGAGACTAGCGGCACAGCAGGAGGCTGATTTCCTTCCTTTGGAGGATGGACAAATGTCTTGGACCAGGGCTCCGTCAGCAGCGAGCACGTTCCTCTGTTTTTTTTTCCACGCTGACAGAAATACCAGAATGTTTTATTATTATTACAATCCAATTAGGAGTGCTCTCGTATTCTGTTATCATATGTGCTCACACCTTGTCTTTGAGATTTCACAGTTTGAATCTATTAAAAAGTGCACCATTACTTTTCTTTTACACAAACTTCGACAATGGAGGAAGCGACTTCCAGGATGAAAATACTCATTTGATTGTTTCCTCGTATTTTGGTCCCCGTATTTATCAAAAGGTGTTGAACTGATTCGAATGTATATTTGATCCAAGAGAGAAATTAAATCTCAAGAGATTATACTCATTTTGATCGATTTCCAAATGTTGTGGATAATATATACGGCATCTGACAACATTAATAACAATGTGTGTGTGTGTGTGTCTGTGTGTCCTTGTGTGTCTGTGGGTGGGTGTTTGGCAGTTTTCCTCACATCTTACACTAGATCTTGTCTCCACATAGAGGAAATTCCGCCATATTGGTCCCAGGATAGATATTCATGAGCTATAATTTCATTTTGGTTTATGATGTGGGACCAAACAGCGGAAATAAAATGCAGGACACAAGCAAATGACTTTGAGTTTGCCAAGTTTTAACCATTTCCAGCGGCAAATCTGTCGTCAGTCATGTCTTACAACTAAAACATAACAAATGAAATGTAGAGAATGTGATTCCCCATCATCCCTCCCACCGCGTCGCCTCAGACGGATTTGCCTCTGACACTAAAAGCGTGCCACGCATGAAGCGCTCGGCCTCCTCCGGTTTGAAGACAAAAATGCAGCGACGGGGGGGTTTGCGGCGGGGAGGGTAAAACAAATCGGACAGCTTGGAATGTGCGAGTGTCGCCGACTCCCACAAAACCACAGCGAGGGTCAGAGGTTAACCAGGCCCTCTCGCAGATGTTGTTTTGCCAAACTGGATATCCTCTGAGGTGTCCCGGGGATAATGGGGGTGTTGAATGTGACACAGTGTGCAGCTGGGGGTTTAGAAACCCAAACTTCTCCCCCATTTTGAGGCGCCGCCACACTGGAATCACCTCCAGAATGTTGTGAATGGAATGCACTTTGCCATAATGGCCAATAGATGGCGCATTAAAGCCCACAAATGTGCCTGCGTTGCAGCAGATGAGCTTTGGCTGCATACAGTGGCTCAGCGGGGCGTTAATAGAAAATGCAAAATGAACTTAATAGCTTTCAAATCAGATTGATGCATCCGTAAACAAACACGGCCTGAGATACGGTGCCCCTCTATTCCTCATCATTAAGCGTAGCAATCAGGAGGGCGTCTGCAGATTTTCTCATCGACGCCGATCAGACGAGACGCCCACCACGAAATCTCCTTCTCGTCCGAGTCACTCTGCATCCCTCTGTCCTCATTCATATTCCTGGCCTGCGACGCTCCCCCTCAAGCATTCATCGCTTGATTAATGCAACAGCACCCTCTACGGCACAGCCCTCAAACTCCCAACACCTCCAAATCCCGGCGTCTCCCTCTCATCGCTCACTCCAGCCGGCAAAACGCCCACTGACTCTGCACCCAGCAGAAGATGCAGAACGGGATGAACTCTTGTGCTGTGTGCATGGTGGCCTGTGTGTGCGCGCATGCCTGCGTACGAGCACGCGTGCGTATGTGCGTGTTTGGGCGCGCATGCGCGTGGGTGTGTGTCTTTGAACTTGGTAATTAATCCATTGATTTCCCCATCGTACACCATGAAAACAATAGATTAAACAGTAGATGGATGGTTTCATATGTAGGTGCACAGATGGACAGATGGATGGATGGATGGAGAGACAATGGATAGATAGATAGATAGATAGATAGATAGATAGATAGATAGATAGATAGATAGACGGATGGACGGACGGACGGACGGACGGACAGACGGACGGACGGACGGACACATAGATAGATAGATAGATAGATAGATAGATAGATAGATAGATAGATAGATAGATAGATAGATAGATAGATAGATAGATAGACGGATGGACGGACGGACGGACGGACGGACAGACGGACGGACAGACGGACGGACGGACGGACACATAGATAGATAGATAGATAGATAGATAGATAGATAGATAGATAGATAGATAGATAGATAGATAGATAGATAGATAGATAGATGGTAACAGAACCTCATCATCATGAGCAGGGCTTCCCAGATATCCAAGAACTTAGAGAAGCTATTAGAT
>OMPJ01042343.1:0-12500 GCA_900312935.1 Carapus acus
CTCAGCGATGGGGAAAAATGAGACCATCTCTCTCTCTCTCTCACACACACACACACACACACACACACACACACACACACACACACACGCTGTGGGAATATGTAAATAATCAGGCTGACAATCTGCAAACACTGTCACATGCTCCAACACACACACACACGCACACAAACATTTGCTCGTGTATTTCTATGCCTGTTTTACACCTGATTAATCCATCAGGGTGCAAAGGCCTCAGAAGTGTGTGAGGGGGCTAGCAAACAAGGGAGGGTGGTAGAGAGAGGGGGAGAGAGCAAGAGAGACAGAGAAAGAAAGAGAGAGAGAGAGAGACTCACTCACTCACTCACTCACTCACTCTCCTGCTCTGTGGCAGTTGAGGGGGCGTCACTCAAACTTCTCAGCTTCTGCCTCAGTGTGGAGAAGCTGATAAGTTTGTCTGGGTTACTGCCAGCTGGTGGTGCAAGACGAGGAGCAGAACCAGGAGCAGGACCAGGAACAGGTCCAGGAGCAGGACCAGGCCCCAGTGGACTGAGTGAGGCGGGTCGGAGGCAGAGCAGCGGCCGGCGCTCACTCGCTCACCTCATGTAGGTCAGATGTTGTGGAGGAGCTGCAGGCTGATGGAGAAGAGCCAAGCTTGTCAATAATGGAGGGATGAGCATGGATCAGGTAGGTGTGTGGAGAGAGGTGAGAAAGAGAAAGAGAAAGAGAGAGAGAAAGAGAGAGATAGAGTGAAAGGGAGAGACAGATTTTTCTGATTTTCAAAACCCTTTTATTACATCATGAAGCCCTCCGAAAACCAAATGTACAAAACTATTAATATGAACCACATGACACCCGCAGAAAACCAAAAAAAAACCCCCATCAAGCCAAGGAAAGTCAAACATATAAACAGTCTTGTAACAAACATAATTGTGGTGCACAGGGGAGCCCAACTTGCCCCCTCACCAAAAATGGCTCGATCTTAATCGGTAGACAACTAAAGGTGTACATACATTTGTAGCCCCCCTCCATAAATTGGGCCTTATTTTTCGTCACTTGTTCGAGTCTCTGTTCCAGTTTCTGTCCCTCCTGTGTGTGCTCCTGTGAGTCATCCTGTCTGTCCTGTGTATGCGGTTTGGTGTCCTGTGTGTGTTCTATTTGAGTCTGTGTGACCAGTGTGTCCTGTGCGCTTAATGTTGTGCGAGTCTGTACGTCCTGGTCAACGTGTCTGTCCCCGTCCAGCTGCTGCTGTGGTACCTCCAACGGTGCTCCAACCTCCAACCTCTTCCCTGCGCCAGGCCTAAACCTGACCGCATACCAAAGAAAAAGGGAGCTAAGTTTTGCTGCAGGGTCTTTAGCTGGGGACCACCGTTCACGGGTGTTTCGCGCCTTACCTAGAACATCTCCTGGTGGCAGGACAGTGTACAGGGACGTCTCCCTGACACCCCCTGCAGCCAAACTTAGTTTGATGACCCCCCCAAAGACTTGTCTCGTCGTCTCAACCAGAGCCAGTGGCTTGCCTTCTCTGCTGCCTCTGAGAGTTCTTGAGTGCCTTTACTCAATCTGGATCTCTGTAGCCCTGTGTTCTTGAGTAGGCGAGACATGGAGCTACCAACAAACCCTCTTGTTCCCATCTCCACTGGATACGTCCTCGCACTCCACCCGCTTTCCCTGCACTCCGCAACCAAGTCTGAGTATTTTGCCGCCCTCCTTTCGTAGGCAGCTTCCAGCCCCTTCTCCCATGGCACTGTCAGCTTAATCAACAGGACTGACTTTACAACTGCAGACCACAGCACCACATCTGGTCTTAAGGTGGTGGTGCAGACCCCCATTGGGAACTGGAACTGTCTACCCAGATCCGCTTCCATATTCCACTCCACCCCTGGTGTTCGCAGCTTGGAGGATGGTGGTCTCTTGTTGGAATGTTCTGCAGGTTCTCCCTGCCTGAGGAAGTATATCCTGTGTTGTTTCTTTGATGGACTCAGCTTGTTGGCCTCCTGAAGTGAGGCATTGATGGTCCCACAGAGGTCACAGGATTGCTCTGTTCCAAGCCACTGATGGAGATTTTGGGGGCTAGGTAGTGTGTCATAGGTCGCTCTGATGAGGAGGCTTAGTCGAGCTTGTGGCACCTTCCAGAAGTCTGTCCAGTTCATTGCTTGGCTCACGACACCTTCCCAGTTTGTCCAGCGCCCCTGCTTACCCTGTGTCACAGATTTCACTCCGGGCTCCTCCTGTTCCACTCTGGTGACCTCAGCAACAACAAGGTCCTTTCTCCCCTTCCTGTTTGTCTTGGACCACAGAATGGGTGGGTCTGTCCATCCAAGGCCTGCCCGCCCTGTCTGGACCCTGCCTACGACTTCCTGGTGTTGCAGCCTGCCCATCACCTGCAAGACCTCATCCACAGACATCCATTTCATTCCTGTTGCAACTCTGGCATTTCCTTCTGCCACTGTCCTGTCGGCGGAGTCCCTTAATTCCATCACCAACCTCGCCTTCTCCTTCCTGTATCCCAATGTGATGGATTTCAGGGGTAGTTGGAGTGAGTTCCGACCATACAGGCCAGCTGCTGAGAAACACTGCGGCAGTCCAAGCCACTTGAGGATGAAAGAGTTGGCTTTTGCCTCCATCCGGCCTACCGCTGATGAGGTGACTTTGCACATTTTCAGAGGCCACATAACTCTTGGGTACAGGGTGAAGTGATTGCACCACACCATGTGCTTTCCGGGTAGCTGGCTTGAGTAAATTTTTGACTGGCCGTCTGAAAGTTGCTGAAGGATGGTTTTCCCCATATCCTTGTCTGAGGGACCAGATGTATGGAGTCTACCCAGGCTTCGGATGGGTTGGTCCGCAATGAGGGGGATGACCTCTCCGTCAATGGTGAAGGTAACTGTCATTCCCCTCCCATTTCTGTAGCGAGAGGCTTCTTGACTTCTGTGGCTTAAACGTCATCTTTGCTCAGGAGATGAGTTCGTCCAGCCTCTTCAGCTGCCTGGATGTGCATGGCGCAGTTTGTTGCAGGCACATGAGAGAGAGAGACAGAAAGAGAGAAAAGGATTTTTTTTGGATTTTTGAAAACAACTTTTAATTTGTCAGTGTCTCCTCAGTAAATCAAAAGTTTATAAAACAAATAGCCATCATATTACAGGAGTTAAAAACATTATGTCTGAAATAAATACATACATATATGTTCATGAGTATTTTCTTGAAAAGAAGTTTATAAAATATTTTTAAAGCACCACAACTTTGTAAAAATCTCTGTTACCCATGTTGTTGTGATAGTTCAAATCAATTGAAATTTGAGATCCTAACATCATTTTCAACAACGTTTCTGGGTCAAGGCTTACCGACATCTGTGCTCTTTCTTCTTGACAAATAAATTGCCATCTTGGCCTGACCCAGGATAGAATACATTTGTTATAAAAGACTTTTTTGAAAAAACCTCCCCAAATTAAAGCCAGAGCCTCTTTAAGAGTCTTAAAAGGGGTTCCAGCCTACTGCATTCCATAAAACAAAGAAAGACCATCTCTCTCTGTGGGCAGAGGGGGCTCTACTCACTCACGTCCGGGTTTAAAGTGCAATAAAAGCCTTGACTGGGACAGCCTCCACTACAGGTCACCTACCTGTTTGGTCAGCTGCGGTTTGTATACCGCTTCCCAGTACGGCCTCACATCTGAAACCAGGCCAAGGTGTGACAGCAATACTATGTCTGCACGCCTTAGCAGCTTGGCCTGGTTCAGGATTTTTACCAGTATCTTGTATATTTGCTTGCCAGATGGTTCGTTGAGGTCGATAAATTCTAAAACACTGGATTCGAAAAACACACCATTTTACTCTTTAAAGTAAAATGGTGGACATCTACAGGGAAATTCTCACTTTTCAGGTCTGACCTCCACCTTCCCAGTAGCTTGCTGGCGAGTCTGACTGATGGTGTTCTGATGGTGGAGGCCACAGCCGTTGTCCATGTTTTGCCCGCAGTCAAGTCTTAAAAAATGTGGATCCGCTTTGTCAGGAACCTCTTAATAAAAGGTGCTCCCCTCCTTCCCCTCCCTCTGCTGTTCAAATAGACGAGATCCTGACCTCCTTCTTCAGGTGGCAGGAACAGGACGCTCAGAGGGACCCAGTGCAGGTGGTCCAAGAAGAAGTCAACCATGACTGCGTGGAATTTTGCAAGCAATTGGACTGGAGGATCCAAAACCGATAAACAATGCCACTGCATGGATGAAATCAAATTGTTAATAATCAAACACGACCCCTTAAAGACAGTTTTGGTAAATGTCAGGTGACGGGCAGGAGTTAGGCGCAGACAAGGGAGCAGATGCAAGTTCCAAGGCGAAAAGTGTTTAGGGCAGGGCAGAAAGTAAAAATCCAGGCAAGGGTCAAAGTTCTCACAAGGTTAGAACAGGCGTCACAAAAAAATAAACACATAACACCGTGGAGTGGCGATCAGCACCAGACACATGTAGCAAACACACTTAAATACCTGATCACTTAAATACCTGACACTTAAATACCTGATCTCACAATTGGACATCATCAACAGGTGTGCAGCAATTGACATGACTACATCACAGGTGTAAATTCTAAATACTGGCATGAATGTGGCCCAGCTCATACCTGTACCAGGCAGTTACCCGATGACCCACTAGGGGTCGCCAGAAAGCGGCCCCCCTGGGCAGGAGCCCTGACAGTAAAATCCATCTCAATTTCTTTAGTCTCCCCTCAGGCTTTTCTAAAACACCCCTCCATTCTTGTTTTCTGCCCCTCCTAAAAACACCCCAAGATACTTCAACCCTCCCTTCTTCCATTGAAGACCCCCCAGCAGAGCGATCCTCCAATCCTCTCTCCCACCATCAGTGCTTCACTCTTTTCTAAAACTGTGAACACACTGAGTTTTAAGAAACCCATGTCTGCCTGTGATTGCACTGCCGCAATTAAATCATCGGCATAGGCAGACACCTTAAAAACACGAGAACCATCTGGAAGCTTAAAACCTGTGAGGCCGTACCTTAATCTGTGCAACAGGGGCTCTACGGCAATGGAGTACAGCATTCCTGAAAGGGGGCATCCTTGTCTGATGCCCCTCTGCACTTGGAAGGGAGCGCTCAAACCACTGTCTATCTTCAGGACACTCCAAATGTCTCCGTACAGCATCTGAACATTGGCAATGAAACCTGGGCAGAGCTTGTGAGTCTCCAGGGCTTTCCAAAGATACTGGTACTCGACGCGGTCAAACGCCCTTTCTTGGTCTAGAGAAATCAGACCAAGATCTACTGCCAAAACACTGGAGAGATCTAAGACATCAAGAATTAGATGGATGTTGTCTGTGATTAGCCTGCCAGGTACACAGCAGGTCTGGTCGACATGAACGATGTTGTGCAGCACTCTCCGCAGTCTGTTGGCAAGCGCTCTGGACAGTAATTTGTAGTCAGTGCAGAGGAGAGCCACTGGCCGTCAGTTATTCAGGTCAATAATGTCGCCTTTCTTGGGGAGGAGGATTAGGACGGCTCTCCTGCAGCTGCGTGGTAAAAGTCTTTTCTATAGACTGTCTTGTAGGACCTCCAGCGGGTCCTCACCCGCCCCCGACCAGAACATCTTGCAGAAGTCGGCCGATAGGCCATCGATGCCCAAAGCTGTTGTGTGATCTTGAAAGGAAAAGCCCTGGTTCCAGCTTGTCGCTCTCCTCTGTAGGCATGCTGGGGAGCCCGGTGAAGAAGGAGTAAAGAGTCACTATGGGTTCTTCTTTGTGCAGGTTCTTGTAGAAACTGACCGCGTGACTCTGGATCTAGCTCGGTTCCCACAGCAGCTGTCCAGACGCTGACCGTAGAGAGTGCATAATCATCCACTGCCCATTCTTCTGCTCCAGTCCAAAGAAGAAATGGGAGGGGGCATCCATCAGTTGGATGTTCTGGAACCTATTGCGTACCACAGCGCCCCTAGCACTTGCGCCCAGCAACTAGGTTAACACAGACTTTTTGGCTTTGAGGTTCTTGATATGCTGTCGATCTCCTGTGTAGTCGGCTAGGTCTTGGACGCGTGCCTAGAGACATTGTGAGTGAACTGCAGGCACTGATGTTTGACTTGACTTTTCCCCACGTCCCACCATTGCTGCAGTGAGTATAAATCAAATAATCCAGAGAACTAACGCATGATCAGTAAAACCAACAGGATTGATAAAACAACTCTAAAACATGCTAAAATTATGTTTAAAAGCATATAACCTATCTAAAGATATTCTGTTTCCTCTATTAGACGTCCATGTGTATCCCTTCCTATCCTTGTTAAAATTCATCCACACATCACCCAGCTCATGTGTTTGTAGGAGCCTCCTCGGTCTGGTTTTTGAGGCGCATTGGGGTTCTGGGTGATTTCTGTCTAAAAACAAATTTTCTGTATAGTTAAAATCATCCCCAAGTATCAAATATTCCCCACTGCAGCCTAAGAGCTGATAAGACGTCTAAAAACCCCAGTCTAACTGCGCCCGGGGTTGGTGCGTACGCATTAATAAAAAACACCTTCTGCTGTTCGAGCACCACAGAGAGTTTTAATAGGCGGCCTGGTAAAATCTCCTTCATCTGGACGGAGAGAGGTTTGAAGTCGCTCTTTTAGCATCTCCTCTTCCTCTCCCATGCTAATATCCCCTTCTTCCACCCGATCTCTACCAACGTCGCCCCCACCCGGCCGCCTCCTTCCCCTCGTTCTTCCTCACACCCTATCCCCTGTTCCCACCCACTGACCTTCACCTGTTCCCACTCACCCACCCTCACCAAATCCCCCCCAAAATTTAGAGTAGGTGGGTGTCCAACAGTGCTCGGAAATGAGTGTCAGAAGATTTTGTGCTCGGCAAAATCTGAGGAGGAAAAGACACGTGTCAGACGCTGAACTGGACAACGCTTTGATGCAATCTATGTATGAGGTGAGTTTTCATTCAAGGCATCATTTACAGTATATTGCAAATATTGAATATAAGCGAAAATCCCAAGGGGGACAAGACCCTACCGCCACCCCTCCGTCATTAATCAAATGAGACTTTTGTCCCAGTATATGGCCAGCACGATCAGAAATGTGTTGTCCTTTGACAGACGGGACCATCATTCGGTCGGAAGCTCATGACTGGCTATCTGTCTGCACGGGGCCTGCATGCAGGAGAAGGTCAGGTTGGAGGAGCCCTGAGAGAGCTCCATCAGCTATACCATGAATTTTGGCGTCAGGTAATTCATAGATTTTGATGACCATGTTGATACCCCATGCGTAGGACTAAAACCACAGCTCAGAACAGGGACCCTTTTGATAGTTTTATCCTACGTGTGTAAGGATAACTGTCTTGTCATTGTTGATCAAACCTCAACAGTTATCGCTGTAATGATATTATCAATGGCAATACAACTGCGTTATACTGTGCTTGATTTTACAGGTTCAACCAATGGGATGGCCCCAAAATTAAGTTAGGCTGATGAACTAAAGGATCTTCAATAGTTGTGTCGGCCAATTTTGTAAATATATACAGTACATATACATATACAGTATATATACACAATTGCCATTTTGATAGAAATATTCAATGAGGATGATGTGCAAATTTTTCAAACTTTTCCCACAGGGTACTCAAAATTTAAATCCAACTCCTTACCATGCCGAATATATGGGTCATAAACTTCATTTAGACCAAAATGAAAAGCTGGGAATGTTTGGTGTCACTCACGTTTTGGGGGTTGATGGCTATGTATAATGTCATCTATCTCTTGATTTGATTTATAAGCCTTACTGTCCATGCTGTCATTAGGTCATTTTTACATCAAAAGTAATGCAAAAGTGGAGTCAAACACCTTCTATGTGTGACTCATATTTGGCAGGAGATATGCAACTCGGTTATGACAGGACCAGGGATTTGATATTCTAGAGTCATTTTTGGGCCCCAGTTTTTAACATCACACCATGATGAAGTAATAATGGGTATTAATTTTTTTCTTTTAGTTGCTTAACTTAAGTTCTCTTTTGATGAATGATGGGGAATTTCATCAATATGTCTATTCCTATCTTTATAACAGAATCTGCGAGCTAAGCTGTTGTGGCCAGAGGTGAACAACTGTGTCAACTATCCACTGAAACAGGCTCTGGTGCACCTGCAGGAACAAGAGGTTGTAGACATGGAGGACAGCCTCACAAAATTCTGCACGTCAAATCTGACATGTCGAGTCAGTCAAATTGGACTTGACAGAGTGGTGCGTTCATGGGATGCACACAGGATCTCAGGTATGCTGAAGTGAAATTTTGATCATTTTTATTTACTCCGAGTCCACCCAACCAAACCAAACTTGGTTTGATTCCATGTCTTAGGTCGAGGGACACCTAATGAACTGGCAGCAGGTGGCTGCCCTAGTCAAAGAGTCAGAGGAACTGCTGCCATGTGCCTCTGTTGTGGCAAACTGTTATGAGCAAGACTTGGGATCATCATTGACCTGGAAGTCTGCTTTTGGGGCTGATCCATTTGCATCGGAAGAGGACAGATGCCAGGCAGAGTAGAGCTTTGCTGAGAGCTACCCAGATACTGTATTGCTCTTCTTTTTAATCATATAGTGAACAACAACGATATTCCGTTCGAGGATGCTTTAATCTGCCTAATAGATATAACTGCAAGATATGTTTCAAAAAATTAACAGTTTTGACATGTTTTATTTAAGTTGTGCTTTCTCACTGTCTGCTGTGAAGTAAATAAGGTGACCATTTCAGGAATCAGGAATCTTTTGTCATTACAACAACTGGATTGTGTAATGAAACTAAGGTGCATTACACAGTTCAGTTGCTGTTTTTTGTCTGTTTAATCTGTATTGAAAAACAAGGATGTGGTTATCAATTGTTAACGTTAAAAGCTGCCATGTCCCTAAATTGTAAATTGAATAATTTGGCAAATAGTTGTTTTAACAGTTTTGTTTAACCACTCAAGGCTTATAAAGGCACAGAAAAGAAGTGCAAAATATTTGTTTTTATTGACTTAAAATTGATTAATCTTAAAAGTCAGCTGGAACACAAATGAAATTGTAAAAAAAAACCCTACAATATACTACATACAATAGTGCAAATATGAGGTAGGTACTGTACCACTGGTAGGTGGCTGTTACAACACAGACAATTGAACAAACATGAACTGATCAGAATTTGAACAACTCTCACCAACAAGAACAAAACTACATACTGTACCAGTTATTAGTCATACTGTACAGTACGCTACCAAGTGCAGCTAGTGCCTCTGACAGTCCCATCAGTTAATGCGCATTAATGTCAAAATCATCAGCTCTGCATTTTGGGCAAATAGTGGAATTTTGCTGCCATTCCTCTACACATCTCTAGCAGCCAACAATGCTATGGCAGCATGATGACACCATCGGCTCAACTACTGGACCTGCAAATTTGATTCACAGAATAAATGTATAGAAAAAAACAGTAATTGCATAAGTGGTCACATTGTTAATGTTGCGTTGCACCCTTACAGACATCACAGGCAAAGGCATCCCTGACAGCTGCTGCCTCAGCCTCTGTCGAGGACACTGTCGTTCTTCTATTGGAGCTTGCCAGGTTTGCCAGCTCCTTAATTGTAACCGACACCTCCTGAAGACCCTGGGCTGCTAGGACCACCTCCTCAATTGAGTCGACCACTGCATCGAGACCATTATCATCTCGCCGACTGAAAAACAGGCAAAATATATCTGTTGTAACATACTTGGTCTCAACAAATCCTTACTACTAAAAATGCAATAAATGTAACCAATTGTGTAGCTCTGGTGCCTATGTCATATTTCAAATCCAGCAACCCCACCACAGATAAGGGGTGGAGAATGAATGAATGGAATCACAAAGAAGGTCCTATTCACTTTAATGGAGGAGAATAGCCATGCAAATATGTCATAATGATGATTGACGAAAAATGATTAAAAAATGCAAATCAATGCCTTACATACCTAAATCTCCTCTTTTTGCTTCCTTGCAACGCTGCAACTCTCCCTCTCCTTGACTGCAAAATTTTTTCTTGCATTTTGTCTCCAAAATGCTGGTCCTGAAAAGAAAACACTTCATTTAGTGATGCATACAGTATACAATTTTCAGGGGAAAAAAGGGTTTGGATAAAACCATGTGGTTATGAATATTCGTTTTATTTGCTTCTTTACCTCTTGTTCCCTCTGTGTCCAAGACCTGGTTTCCCTGACCATCTGTGAGGAGCCTCATTGACTTTATTAGTGATGCCCATGACAGACACCTCAAATTCAGGGAACCTAATCACCAGGTTTTTGTTTGTTTCTAGACTGCCATTCACAATATCAGCAACGAAGATGGTCCTGAGAATGGAAATAGCTGTTCTTCATTTAATTCAGTATTAAGTCTTGTAATTTAGACAGGGCATCAAATTCACAACAATGATGGTTGACTGACTGACTGACAGACACTCTCAAATTTGGTCACCTTTGAAAAGTCTTTGCCACAGGTGCCACAGGAGAGGGCCTTGCAGGTAAAGCTGAACCTGGAGCACTAAGCACTAAGAGGGCGGCAGAAGGAGAAACGGGTGGGATTGTTTGGTCCAGAGGAAGAGGCACTAGATGGCTCCCCCACACCCTCACTCTCACCATGGACCTCATAATGCCCCTTCGCCATGAGATCGATTGATCTAAAGCAACCATCAGCCCCGGGAAATATGGCAACATTCGTTTCATCTGTTATGTATAAAGTGGAGCCATGAACCTTTGAAAAAGTGGAGCAAGAGATTTAAGAGAAATGTAGAAGAGGCTGCGATTGTGGTGAAAAGTAGAGTGCAATTTCACAGAAAAGCTCAGACTGGTCATCGCTCATACACAATGAACGGCTACGGTGCGCATACACAATGAATGGATATGGTGCCGAACGCGCGCTTTATGTTAAGCACAGCGCTCTTCTTAATAAATCTGAAAAATCTGGCCATTTCTCTTAATGAAAATATATACCAGGAAAGTCCTGCTTATTTTTTCACTTATCATGTCCTCCTCTTTGAGAGTCACCCGCTTTGATCCTCCAAACAAGACGTAGCTCAAGACATTCATGGTGATGGCTCATCACCAGCCTTCCGAGTCCCGTAAGCCAGACCAATGAAAGAATAACATCCAATTCAGTCCTGTTTTTCCATTTCGTGTTTTCGATCCGAGCTGCAAGATGAAAAATTAAAAAACGGGCCTTTTTTCAATTTTTTGTGTTTTGATTTTCGATTCTGATTCCAAGATAAGAAAACCAAAAACAGAAACGAGTTTCGTTTTTCGATTTTCGGTTTTCAAAGGAAAATATTTTTTTTGTTTGTTTTCTCGTTTCCGAACAAATCGTTGTTGTTGTTCGTTGTTTTGGTTTTCTCGTTTTTGTTTCCATATCAAAAATCGAAAGAATCGTACAAGGATTCCTCCTGCCCGCACCTAAAACATTTCATATTCTCTGTTGAGACATGCACGACATAATCAAAGTTTTCAATGCTGAATTTAAAAGCAAGGCTCAGGTCCCCATCTCCATTATTAAGGACCATGAGTGCCTGAATGAGACTACATGTTTTAACAATGGGGATTTGGTGCCGAGCAGCACCATTCTGATGGGCGTGAGGAGCTGCCTGTGCCGGCTCAGCTCCTGCGCTACTACCTCGTTCCTTATGACCGAAGGCAAATTGGATATTGTAACTTTCTTGGCCGGGTTGGACAGAGAGATTCACCTATTCAAACATGCTCAGAAAAAGGACCACTGCCACGTTCATGCGGGAGGCGGACAGGACAAGTTCGTAACCCACCACCTCTCCCACAGCCAGGCTCACCCCCCGCCAACAGCCCTTGCCTGGTTAGCTTCTCCAGCCCGGGCTCCGGGCCGGAGCTATGCTAACCGGCATTAGCTAAGGAGGGCGAAGCCCCTCACACACACACACTCACCACACACACATACAAAACATATAACAATTCACGCATTAACCCTTTAATTCACCCAAAGTGTGTGAGCATTAACAACAAGATTGAAGTGCAGTCATCCCCATTATACATATACTCATTCGTTACATAAAGAAGGAGGAAAATAACGTAAGGATGACGGCAGCAATAAGCAGGGATGCAAAAAGGGGTGCAACTGTTCGCAACAAGACCGTTGTAAGGATGGAGTCTGCTTTAGCTCTGGATCAGTGACAGCAGGAAAAAATTTTTTTGAAAGTTTGAACTTTGAGAGTGTTTAGATAATAGAGAAATGTGAGAAAATATAAATGCCTGTCAGAGAAAAGTGTATAAAGGAGTGTGGTTAGGGGTTTTACGGCCTTAGAACATGTGCAATAAACAATAAAAAAAATAAAGCTGATTGCTTCGCAGATTTCGTCTACAGCGTGTTATTTTTCGAACGTTTCCCCCACAATAAACGAGGAACAACTGTATGACGCAGAAACGACCGGGTCGCTCTGTGTTCACTCTCACCACCATTGTTCCACACTCACTCCCAGCATGCACCGAGAGACAGAGAGAGAGAGGGAGAAGGAGGGAGACTGGCCTCCT